>JAQGBS010000020.1:0-38458 GCA_034698545.1 Acrobeloides obliquus | reverse complement strand
ACATGTTTCGGCGAGGAATTTTAAGAGACTTTTTCAAGAAAATGATCAATATACAAGAAAAATCAACTAGAAAATAAAAAAAATGTTCAAAATCTGCTATTTTTCAATAAAAATTTTCAGCATTTTCAGAGTCATGCCATTCGCCACGAGCTAAAAACGAGTATCATATCATGGGGTTGCCCATGATCAAGTGACTAAAGTGATAGATTTGCAGTTTATAGGCTCGGGTTCGAATCCCGCTTTGAATTTAAAATTCCATGAAAATTTTTTCGTATCTAAGCCATAAAGTAGCCCAAATAAATAAAAAAGTTGCCCGGTTAAATAGCATTGAGGAAAAAGAGTTAGTGAAAAAAATAGTTACCGTAAATATTTTCTGGAATTATTAGTATTTTTTACCTGACCCTGATTCAGGATATGCGAAAAATGATCATTTTCGCTTCAAAACTACAATTTTTACTTGAATCAGGGTGAGTGAAGCATTTCCAGGGTTTGGGATTGCGCATAATCGATTCCCCAGCATAAAATTACCCTTATAGGGTTGTTTGAGAAAAAAATTCGGGTCCCAAATTCATGTAAAAATTATAAAAAGCGCGAGTTTTGTTTTCGCCTCACTCTGTTATATATGCGCTTTGAACCTTGTTGAGCCTCTTTAACTCAAATGCGAAAAGAAAGTTTGTGATGTGAAATAAAAATTAACACAAAGGTCACAGCAATTTTCACAAATTTTATGTCTTTTTTTATAAGATCATAAAATGCTTATTCCATAGACTTGTATCAAATTAAAACATTCAACAAAAAAAATTCAAAAAATAGATTCAAAAATTAAAAATAAGAAAAGGATCTGTTCGATCGGGGAAAAAGTTGCCAATTTTTGTTGATATTCGGAAAGTTCATGAAAAATGGAGAATTTTTTATTTTTACGACACCCTCTGAATCGTTGTAGTTTTTGAGAAAATTGCATTTAGTTGACGATTTTTGAAATTTATTTATTACAATGAAAACTTGCACCTGGGTAAATTCTTCCCCTGAATAAATAAAATCTGTATATTGAGAAGAAAATAATTCAAAATCCTTGAATATTTAGAAAAAATAAATACTGCATTTTTTTATAACTCGACGAGACAAATAAAATGTCACCAAAATTATTCAATTTGAACACTGTTTTGGGTTATTGAAACGAAAATTTTCAAATGTTTTCGTTTCAATAACCCAAAATAATCTTCAAAGTGGATAATTTTAGTACCATTTTATTCGTCTCGACGAGTTATAAAAAATGCTGTTTTTCTCTAAATGTTCAAGGATTTTGAATTTTTTCTTCTCAATATACGGAATTTATTGATTCAGGGAAAACTATCAGGTACATATTTTCCTTATAATATACAAAATTTCAAATCGTCAACTTCAAACGCAATTATCTCGAAAACGACAACGATTCAAAATTTACCGTAAAAACACAAAATGCTCCATTTTTTCTGGACTTTCCGAATATGTACAAAAATTGGCAACTTTTTTTCCGACCGGACTGGCCCTTTAGTTGATATTTTACTAATAAAAATTAAAGAATCAATAATGTCGCGCAAAAATTAATCGACCACATCGGCCATCAAATCAAAAAATGATGTCTTGTCCTTTCTTTATTTAGTCATTTTTTATATAAATAAACATTCATTGGGTGGTATCTATATTTGGAAAGCTATTCTTATGCAAATTTTGAGCAAAAACACAAAAAATGACAAAAATAAAATTTGGTACTACTAAGGATTACTATAGGTGTTTATGTAAAAATGAAAGTAGAGATCAAAAGCAAGACAATGAGTGGTTGCTGATGTCTCAATTCAATCTCGACGCCGAGTTGTGTCCATTAAAAATATGCTAAGAAAAGTTGATCTGTCCTTACAGAAATTGGCAATTTCGAAAGAATTTTAAAAAATTTTCCTCGTGTTTTGTATTCATAGCTCGTTACCCTGCAACGAAAGATATAGTTGTTCCAAACAGTCCTGCGGGTGTTAAGATAGTGATTCTTCAAACAATATTTTAGTCGAAGTAAAAATTTGTCTAAAATTATTCAGCTTGCTCAATCAATTTTTTTAAATTTCTAGTTTCATATCTACCTTCTTGTTTCATGCACCCAACATGAAAAAAATGTCAATAAAAGGAGCGCATGTACATGCAGGTGAATAGTTTCATTTACGTAAGTAAATGACAAAATTAGGTTGGTCGTGTTTTAGTCTTAATATTAGATTAATACTTTCTTACCAACTTTCTATATAAAAGAAAATTTTATTACATCACTTTTTTTACATTAGATTTTTTCCGTATCGAAAATATTTTTTAAGAGATAAGAAATTTTATAAGTAGCGAATTTCTAATTAAAATTGACAAATGAGTTGTACAAATTCAAGCTTTGCATTTGAATCTTATCAACTTTCTATTGTCACTAATTCAAGTTTGTTTTTTTTTGCTTAACTGATTATAAATGACAATGTCTTTCTACATCACCCAAAAAAAGAATCACTCATCCTACTCATTAAAGGTTTTCGGGTATGGGAACACGAATCGGAAGGAATTTTTGAATTTTGACAGAAAATGCACTTCTCTTTAAAAAATCTGCCGTCTTTGGAAAAACATTCCAAAAAAGTTCATAAACGGAATTCAATTTGTTAACGAGCTAAAAAACCTAAAATCCTTTTTAGCCAACATTTCCAACTCAGCGGTAAAAACTATCTTTTATCTCCATTGTGCCGAGGTTTTTTTGTTGATCGTGAGCCTACCATTAAGTGTATTCACCGGATATATTATTACTAAAAGCCGTCAAACCAAAATTATACACACCAACCTCAGTTATGTCGCATATTTCAATACGGTTCAGGTTTATATGATAGTGCTTGTTAGACTTTTACTTTTTGCGCTCAAAATAACTTGTGCTGTTGAAGGTATCAATGCCTGTGGTTGCGTTAGGAGATAAAGCAGGATGTTGTCCCATACCCCTCTCCCGAAATCAGACAAAGGTCGAAAAACCAACGGCTTCTAGCTTTCAGAAGGCGGGCTAAACTCCCTGAAGGTGAGGGTCTAGATATAGATCCTGAGGGGTAGGATGGATATCGTTTATCCATGTTTATTGCCATCATTGTAGATGCATCAATATTTGGCCCTTTAAAAATCATCCATATTCTTCGAGAAGCTCTTACAGCCAACTGTGCTTTTGCTCTACCATCATTGGCTGTGGATCGCTACCTCTCCACCAGATATCCCGAAGACTATGAGCGCAGTACCACTCCATACATCGCTTTTATCACCCTTATCATCTCATCGATTTTTGCTTTAATAATAGCAACGTTACGTTTTATGAACATATTATCTTTATCGATAGCTGCGTTAATTATTGCTGGTACACTTCTAGTTTCACTAATGGTAAGAAATTATAGATATCCACTTGGCTATCGAGTGCCAAGTCGTTATTGGGGATCGAACCCTCCCTGTTAGAAACTGAAATCTAGGGTTCTAGCCATTCGGCCATACTAGTTTGTTCCGTTGGAACTTTTTTGCAAGTTTCGAACGCTCGGAAGCGAGGCTGAGCCGAAGGTTCCCATTTTCTCTGCAAAATAAAATTAAACTTTTTTATAGGTATTTATCTATTTGCACCATTACAACAAAAAATATATCAAACACCTTTTAGAGGTATCACTAAGCAAGAAATTTCAGGTAATGTAGAAATTTCACTAGTAGAGAATAGTTTTTAGATGCGTGAAAACGTTCTGATATGCAAAGCCCTTATTCCGTCGGCATCTTTCATGTCTTTTTTGATCATCATCATAGGCATCCTGTTTTACTTCGTATTTACCATGCAAGACAACCCAGACATTGCAGTAACTTTAGCCACGCTGTACAACACATCAGTGGCATTCATCTTCTTTATAACACCTTTTGTATATATTTTGCCACAAAGAGAAATGCGGAATATGATCTTAGTGTTAGTTGGCTGTAGCTCGACTGGTACTGTAGCACCAGTGAAGAAATTATCGTCCGGGGAAGAACAAAATCTCTATTTTCAGGAGTTGAACAAAATGTGGTCGTAGCATTAATGCAAGACTGCACCGCGGCTTGATGTTTTTTATCATAATTTTTTATGCTGAATAAACTGTAAGGTCATTAATTTCTTGCTTATAATCATCTAACAATCGATCCAATACCCGATTTTTGTCAAAGATTGAGATGATAGTTGCGACTTCGACAAGTCGAGCATACAAATTCAATTTCGACGTCGAGTTATGCCCATTACAAATATGCTACAAAAATTTGACATGTCCTTACAGAAATTGGCATTTTCGACTATAGGAAAGATGAAAAATATTTTTTCTGGGTTTTTTTCATAACTCGTCATCCTGCAACAAAGATATAGTTGTTCCAAACGGCTCGTGGGTGTTAAGATAATGATTCTTGAAACTATATTCTAGTCGAAGTAAAAATTAGTCTGAAATTTTTCCGCTTGCTCATTCAATTTTTTCAAATTTCTTGTTCCATATCTACATTCTTGTTTCATGCACCCAACATGAAAAAATTTCAATAACAAGGAATACAAGAACATGAGATTTCATTTACGCAAGTAAATGGAAAAATTAAGTTAGTAAAGCATGATTACCTTTTGCATATTACTTTATTCTCAACTTTCTATGTAAAAGGAAAATTTTATTACATCTCTTTTTTACATTAGACGTGTCGGGAATATTTTCTAAAGTTGATTAAGTAGCGAATTTCCAATTAAACTTGACAAATGAGTTGTACAAATTCAAGCTTTGCATATGAATCTTATCAACTTTCTATTGTCACTAATTCAAGTTTGTTTTTTTTGCTTAGCTGATTATAAATGACAATGTCTTTTTACATCACCCAAAAAAGAATCACTTCAATTTGTTAACGAGGAAATTAAAAACCTAAGATCCTTTTTAGCCAACATTTCCAACTCAGCAGCAAAAACTATCTTCTATCTCCATTATGCCGAGGTTTTCTTGTTGCTAACGAGCCTACCAATAAGTATATTCTGCTGCTATCTTGTTACTAAAAGCCGTCAGACCAAAATTGTACACATCAACCTCATTTATGCCGCATATTTCAATATGGCTCAGGTTTATATGATAGTGTTTGTTAGACTTTTACTTTTTGCGCTCAAAATAACTTGTGCTGTTGAAGGTATCAATGCTTTAATTGCGTTAGGAGATAAAGCTCCATACCCTCCCCCAAAATCAGACAAAGGTCGAAAAAACCCAAGGCTTCTGACCTTCATAAGGCAAACTAAACCCCCGAAGGTGAGGGTCTAGATATAGATTCCTAGTTGTGTATATGAGGGGTAGGGTGGATATTGTTTATGTATGATTATTGCCATCATTTTAGACGCATCAATATTTGGCCCCTTAGGAATCATCCATGGTATTCGAGAAGCTCTTATAGCCAACTGTGCTTTTGCTCTACCATCATTGGCTGTGGATCGCTACCTCTCCACTAGATATCCCGAAGACTATGAGCGCAGCACCACTCCATATATCGCTTTTATCATCCTTATCATTTCATCGATATTTGCTATAATAATAGCAGCTTTACGTTTTATGAATATATTATCTTTTTCGATGGCTGCGTTAATTATTGGTGGTACACTTCTAGTTTCATTAATGGTAAGAAATTATATATATTCACTTATGCCCACTGACGCTAACGCTAACGCTAACAGCTGTGCATACTAGCTATAGCTATTAGTTACAGCGTTGCAGCTATTTGCAAAACAATCAATAGTGCATAAAGAGACTGCCGAAATGAGCGCTCTTTCTCGAATACACCACCCATCTTTCTTAAGCAGAGTTGCAGCTTTTAGCTGTAGCTAATAGTTGTGCATACTAGTTACCAGGGTTGGGATTTCCCAATTTATCCAGATTTCCCCGGGGGAATTCTGGGGAAATCTTTTTTTGGCCGGGGAAATCTTTATTCCCAGAATTACTCGGTTTGAAAATTTTCCCTCCCTCAAACTTGTGGTGCAGTGACAAAGCAGAGGCTACATGGTCACAAGGTCGCTGCTTTGCCACTGCACCACCGAGGCAAGTTTGAGGGAGGGAAAATTTTCAAACTAAGTAATTTCGGGGCAAAAAATTTTTCCAGAATTGTGTAAAATAGAACTAAACCTTTTTATAGATATTTATCAATTTGCACAATTATAACAAAAAATATATCAACTACCTTTTAGAGGTATCGCTAAGCAAGAAATTTCAGGTAATATAGAAATTTCACTAGTAGAGAATAGGTTTTAGGTGCGTGAAAACCTCCTGATATGCAAAGCCCTTATTCCGTCGGCATCTTTCATGTCTTTTCTGATCATCGTCATAGCCATCCTGTTTTACTTCGTATTTACCATGCAAGACAACCCAGACATTGCAGTAACTTTAGCCACGCTGTACAACACATCAGTGGCATTCGTCTTCTTTATAACACCTTTTGTATATATTTTGCCACAAAGAGAAATGCGGAATATGATCATAGTGTTAGTTGGCTGTAGCTCGACTGGTACTGTAGCACCAGTACAGAGAATCTCGGCCGCGGAAGAACAAAATCTTTATTTTCAAGAATTGCAAAGAATGTGGTCGTAGTATTAATATTTTAACAAAGCACGGCTGCGCCGCGGCTTGGTATTTTTTATCACTATTTTTTATGATGAATAAACCATAAAAAATTTGAATAAAAAAGTTTGTCAGTTATATTTTTGTAGGTAGGGCCGTAGCTGGGAAGTACGTGTCCCAAACCTGACAAAAAATTTCCTCATGATCTCCTGCAGAGGCGTAGCTAGAGGTGCCAGGGAGCCCCTCTGGCTATAAAAAACGTACCCATTCAACAGGGTCTTTGACAACAATTCGGGTTAATAAAGTTTTTTATTGAATTCGAAGAGCACAACTCCACATCTGATTCAATTGTTCGAAATAAATTTTTCGCTCTTCTTCAGGCGTTCTGCTTGGAAATGGTATGGGTGCAACTGATGCTGTCCTAGATTGGACTCCAAACGTATTTCTCACCAAAAACCTCAGCTCTTTCGAAGGTGCTATATAGGCAATAGGTGATAGTAGGAAACTTATTGCTATACCAGCATTATAAACTGTTGCTAACACGATTGAAATATTGGGCTGGTTGTTTAGCATAAATACTAGGAAATATATCACTGCTATTAAAAGTACTCCGGTGCACATGAGTAAAGCGGATGGTATAATGGTGGAGCATACGCGAATATTTTCTCGGACCTGGAATAAATTTTTAGAAGAAATTAAACTCCGTTTCATGGTGAGTTATGAGGTTCAAACTTTTGGGCTCGATGGTCTAATGGCTAGGACGCTGGACATTCATGTTATTAGCGCGGATTCGACCAAAAAAATCTTCAAACATTTTTGTACCAAAAATTGGTGCGGAGGGATTTTTTGTTTGGGCTAGAGGAGCCGTGTCAATTTTATTTTTTTGTCCCCAAGAGGCAAATCCCTGGATTGAACTTTAATGTACAGTTGTTTTTTGGAAGACTTACTTGAAACTTTTTACTTAAAGTCAAGTCATAAAAATATAGCATATGATTTTTGTTATACCTATATAGGTATACCATAACCTAAAATTCCTGTATCTTCTTCCATTTCAAAAATTTACTCACTAGTAAAGCAATCAAGCAAAACCCTGCGACCACCGAAATTATCGTCGTGACGTAAATAAATTCCAAATAATGCAACATTTCTAGAATGAGCGTTATTACTATAGCAACAATCAATGTAATAATGCCAATATATGGAGTTGTAGCTTGCTCGTAAGCTTCAGAAAAGTATGAAGCTATCCAACGATCGGCAGCCAAGGCTGGCAGTGATAGTCCATTAGTTATTATACAAGATTCTCTAGCAAAATGGATGAGTTTTAAGGGCCCAAATTGAGAGGCATCTAAAAATTATCGACATAGAAGTGTCGCAGGTAAGTAGAAGGAATGTGGACAATTACCCCCTCCCAAGGTTACTAAAATTTTGCTATTTTTATGTTTACTTGGGTCAGAAAAAGATGCCCGTGCATACAGGGTATACCGAAAAAGTAGATTTTTGGGATCCGAAAATGTATTGTCTTAAAAATGATCCCTAGTAATTTTATGCGGGGAATCGATTGTGCTTATTCCCGAACCCTGAAATCTCTTCCCTGATCCTGATTCAGGGAAAATTGTGTTACCTTCTACTAAACAACTCATTTTGGCCATAAAAATTGACCCTCGCAAGCATAATTGAATATAAAACAACAGAATACAAAAATATGCAGAAAATATCAAATTTATATTCAAAACATTTATTGTCCGACTTTTTCTAGTAATATTGTGTGCAAGTCCGACCACTGGTAAAGCTAGCATTAGGAAGAAAAGCTCTGCACAATGTACGAAAAATACGACTCGCTTAGTTCTATCATCGATATTTGCTACAATTGTTTTGTGTAAAAACATATACTCTAAAACCTTCTGTGGTTACAGATTGAATCAGGGAAAATAAAGTGTATTGAAGCGAAAAATTTTAAAAAAGCTTTACAAACTTGTAAAAGGCATTTTTCTGAACAACTTTTTCCAAAAATATTTCTAAACAACTTTTTTCAAATCATTGATATACATATTTTTATTGATTCAGGGATTTGACCATGGTGTTCATATTTTCGTAGTAACACACAGACGAAACTTTCTCTTCAAAACATTCCCTTGATACAATGTGTAAATTACAGAAGGTTTTGAGTATATAGTCTGTGATTTAATACAATTTCTTATTGGGTAAGAAATTTCAAAATACTTACTATTTTGAGTAGCCATGGACAGTTCATATGAAGTCAATTGAAAGCTAAAGTTTTGACAACTCATCATTCGACTTTTACATATTAGATTATAATATAAAAGAAAGATTTTTACTTTCCATTTTTGACATTAGATTTGTTACGTGATAAAGATATTTCCTCGAAACTAAGTAAATTTATAAGAATGAATTTCCAATTAAAATTGCCAAATGAGTTGTACAAATTCAACTTTTGCTTATGAATCTTATCAACTGTCACTAATTCATGTATGTTTTTTGCTTGAATGCTTATAAATGACAATGTCTTCCTCGGTGCCGTAGGCAAGAGTCGAGAAAATTGCATAAAAGTTACCCGATCAATGTCCAAAATTGGTGCTTCCGGTAAGGCTCCAGTCATACATGAGCAGGAAGGGGGACTGTCCCCCCCCCTACTTCTCTTAATGGCCGAAAAATTGTAATACCACTTCTTATTTTAGCCAAAATCCGAAAAAACATATAAGGGTCCCCATTATGTTTTTGTCTGGAATTTGAAAAAAGTTGATTTCTTGGATAAAAACTCCTAAATTTGGACCCACTTCTTAAATTTTTTGACCAAAATACATGAGCCCACTTCTTATTTTCGGGGTTATAGAAGCAAATTCGTAAATTTAAGTTAGTTGCTAAAAAAGGTTGTCAAATTGCAAATCCGAAAAATTTACGTATGCAAAGACCACTTCTTATTTTGGGTCCCTGATCCCCCCTGCTTGCCCACGTATAGCTCCAGTGTAGCCGGATATTTATATATCTGTTGTTTATACATACATTGAGTGTGCACATACTACAACAAAAGGCTATCAACACCTTGGCTGCCTCAGGCAACTCTTGCCTTTAGTTTTACCACTCGTCGACTATGTATGCACTTGCTTTATTCATGACATAGCTAATAAATATATTTCGGTAAGCCCGACCATCAAAATACAAAAATCCGGCCACAATTATCAAAATATATTTGGGCGATTTTATCCCTTTATTGGCTATATCATGAAATGGTTCGGGCTACCATAGTTAATGGGCTTGAGGACAGTGTTGTATTCGAGTACACTACTCGAATAATGAATTTTGAATAAAATTTTGTCCATTATCAATTGTTCTTATCAAACATTGTTGTTTATATGAAACAGTGGTATAAAACCCACTCCGCGAGAAACAGGAAATAGTAGTCCATAAACATGTTTTCTAAGTTTTTATGTTGAAAAAATATGTTGATTCTATGGACTTTGACTCTTCTAGTTCCTGTTATTCGCGCAGTGGGTTTTATACCACTTTTTGATATAAACAACAATGTTTGATAAAAACAATTGATGACGGGCAAAACTTTACATTTCAATTTTCAAAATTTTTGTATAAATTCTAATCCCACATCAGATGTATTTTTGATTAAAAAATGGCATTTATATTTATCAATATGTTTAACATTGGGAATTATATTAATCATAAATATTGGTATTATTTCTACACTATGTTGTAGTTGTACTCGACTGTCTGATCAAGTCAGTAATAATGTTCACAGATTTAAACGATTAACATCTAAAAATATGACGACTGACATTAATAACAATTTAATTCAACCGTTAAGATGCGATTGTGAGCATCAAAGTAAGTGATATATATGTGAATACTAGGTATCGTCACGTGGTTAATTAACTCTGTCCTGGTTGTAATTAAAAAACGTGAAAGGGTTGATTTTTAGATTTTGAAATAACCCATCCATTTTAGACATGAATTTTCAAAATCCAGGCGCGTTTTTCAAAAATTCTGTCAATTTCACACTTTTTTAGACCCAACAAATCAACTACCCAAAATGACCTTTTTTTGACAAATCACAAGTTTTTAAACGAAAAAAGATTTTTCGACCCTGTTTTTTTGTTGGCATTAGTAAAATCACATCGCGCTCTACGTTTTAGCAAAAGAAATTGTGTTTACAAAATTTTCTAGATAGATCGATTTTCTTGAAAATGGTCAAAAAATCGATTTTCTCAAAATTGCTCTATCTAAACAACTATGGGGGGGGGGGTAGGAATGCGTCGCTTTCAGGAATACTAGAGACAAGTGTGCTCTTTAAAATGGAGTAAAAATTTGGTTTCAAAAGTGGACCAAATTTTTTTTTGATGACAACTCTAATTATGGCCGCTACTGTATATAGTAACTATATAAATTTTAGAGAATATAATAGAAAATTTGAAAATCCAATCTATGGAAGAATTTTCTACTTCTTTATCTACGACCAGTACACTAACAGAAACAAGAATAGAAAATGCAAAATTATGGCTATATGAAGCTTTACAGCACCATATGCATGAGACGTTGAATAAACAAAGTCTATTGGAAATTTGTAGCTATATTGGTGCGAAGTTTAATGAGTTGGATGGAAAGTTTTGGTCTTGTATAGCTTATATGGGTCCATTAAATAATAACACGTTATTTGCTACTTGGAATACTGTCAATAATGATGGATATATATCATTTAGATTAAATAGTTTATATGTTGAAGTCTTTAAACGGACAAGTCGGTTTTTTTATTTTAAAATAATCACTTTTTAGGAAACAAAAAGAAGAAAATTAAATCTCTCACGGAGGAACAAATTTCATATGCCATTTGGCCAGAAACTTTGAAAAAAGAGCGATGGGAAAATACGACGCGATGGTTATATGAGGCACTGCAGATTTATGCTGATGACAACTGGAAAGATGGAAACCAAAATAAAATCTGTAACTTCGTGACGACAGAATTTGAAAAGACGTACGGAGAATATTGGGGTTGTCTAACATCTGATGGATACGAAAATATTATTTATGGATCGCGACCACATACCGAAGAGAGCATCCGCTATGATCTTCCAAATGACTTATCATTCTATATATTCAAAATATTTTCTAATATGCGTAAGTTGAATCATTAATGTATAATCTCTTCTCGTATAATTTAAAATACAGTGGCAAGCAAAAAATCGGCCAAAGGAGAAATTTCACGTTTTTAATTTAAAATAACAAGTTTATCGATTTAAAACAATAACAAAGCAAAAGAAACACAAAAAATCAATTAATATTTGGTGGGATATCCCTTGGCCTTGATAACAGCGTTCATTCTACGTGGCATTGACTCAATTAGGCCTTGAATAGTGTCCATTGGAATACAAGCCCACTCTTCTTGAAGAACATGGAAAAGCTCGTTTTTGTTGTTGATATTTCGGCGGGCTAATCTTCGCTTCAGTACCTTCCACAAATGTTCGATCGGGTTGAGGTCGGGACTTTAGACAGGCCACTTCATGACCGGAATTTTGACTCGAGGATGACGGAACCAACGCTTAACAATCTCCACCGTGTGCTTCGGATCACCGTCTTGTTGAAACTCGTCGAAAAGGCCCTGTTTCTCTTACAATACGGCAACAGATTCGCACGCAAAAGATCCCGGTAGACTTCCTTTGTCATTATCCCTTCAATCCGGACCCACTTGCATCAATAAATATGCCAAAAGTTTGCAAAAACGTGAAATTTCCCCTTTGGCAGGTTTTTTTGCTCTTCTGTAGTAATACCCGATATTCTAAGGTCTTATTACAAACTCATGAGTGACTGTTTTTTCATCTCTTTTGATAAACTTTAAAAAAAAATCATAATGAGACCATTATGATTCGAATAAAATTTAAACTTTTTAGAAAATAAAAAAATCAATTCCCTAACAATACAACAAATTAACGCTTCTCTTAGTGATGATTATTCTTTTAATAAAGAGATGATAGAAAATACTACCCTGTGGTTATACGATGCGTTAAAACTTTATGCTGATGATAAATGGGAAAGTGGAAATCAAAAAAAAATTTGTAATTATATGTCATTAATATTTAAACAAACGTACAAAGGAAATTGGGGTTGTCTAGCATCTGGATACGAAAATATTATTTATGCATATCTAAAAACAAACGAAGCATATATCCGTTATGATCTTCCGAATAAATTATCTTTCGTTATATTCAAATTACCTTCTAACATGGGTAAGTAAAATCATTTTTCACCGAAAAGCGATTTACTCTAACAAGAGAACTCCAAGTAGCTTCCTTTTCACAAATTACAAAACGTAATTAACAAAACTCCAGTTTTCGAGTGCAAATATCCGGATAAGAAAGAGCTCAAGAGACAATTCGCAGCTATATAATAAAAATTTGGCTTTTTTAGATAATGAAAACATCAATTCCCTAACAATACAACAAATTAACGCCTCTCTTATTCGTGATAATTCTTTTAATAAAGAGATGAAAGAAAATACTACCATCTGGTTATATGATGCGTTAAAACTTTATGCTGATGATAAATGGGAAAGTGGAAATCAAATTAGAATTTGTGAAGATGTGTCATTAAGATTTAAACAAACGTACGGAGGAAATTGGGGTTGTCAAGCATCTGATGGATACGAAAATATTATTTATTTTTATCCAACATTTAACGAAGCATCTATCCGTTATGATCTTCCAAATAAATTATCTTTCTATATATTCAAACCATCTTCTTACAGGGGTAAGTAAAATCATTTTTCATCGAAAAGCGATTTACTCTAACAAGAGAACTCCAAGAAGCTTCTCTTTTCACAAATTACAACACGCAATTTAACGAAACTCCAGTCTAACGAGTGTCAATATCAGATAAGAAAGAGCTCAGGAGACAATTCGCAGTTATATAATAAAAATTTGTCTTTTTTAGGAAGTGAAAAAATCAAGTCCCTAACAATACAACAAATTAACGCCTCTCTTAGTTATGATTATTCTTTTAATAAAGAGATGAAAGAAAATACTACCCTGTGGTTATATGATGCGTTAAAACTTTATGCTAATGATAAATGGGAAAGTGTAAATCAAAATAAAATTTGTGAATATGTGTCATTAAGATTTAAAAAAACGTACGGAGGAAATTGGGGTTGTCAAGCATCTGATGGATACGAAAATATGATTTATTTTTATCCAACATTGAACGAAGCATTTATCCGTTATGATCTTCCAAATAAGTTATCTTTTGTTATATTCAAACCATTGTCTAACGGGGGTAAGTAAAATTATTTTTCATCGAAAGGCGATTTACTCTAACAGAAGCTTCCCTTTTCACAAATTACAAAACGTAATTAACGAAACTCCGGTCTATCGAGTGTTAATATCTGGATAAAAAAGAGCTCAAGGGACAATTTCGCAGCTATATAATAAAATTAAATTTTCAGCAGATTGCCCGGATTATTATGTAATTTTCGTAATATTATTTGTAATTATCGTAATATTATTTGCCTCGATCGTTGCTTCTTTGGTATTCTCAGTAGGCTTTATTTCCTGGCAAAGATTAAAAATGCATAAAATACGTCACCAAAATGAACTATTATCTTTGAATCAAGCAAATATGAGTTCATTAATTCTAATACCGATTGATAAACTCCAAATAAGTAAACACAAACTTGGAAGCGGCGCATTTAGTGAAGTGTATGCTGGAAAGTATATTGTCGACGGTAGAAAGATTAATGTGGCTATAAAGAACATAAAAAATGTAAACGAACAAGAGCTTATCAAAGAGTCAGGTATTATGGCAAGACTCTCACATATGCACTTAAGCAAACTTTATGGAATTTGTTTGGCCGACGGATGCAAAATAGTTACACCGCTTCGAATGTTAGGCTCGTTAAAAGATTATCTCAAGAATCACAAGGATAAAATAAAATCAAGCGATCTTCTTTTATATTGTTATCAAATTGCCGATGGGATGGCATATCTTGCCGAAAGGTCTATTGTGCATCGAGATTTGGCGACTCGAAATGTTTTACTCAAATCGTCAAAGCACGTCGAAATTACGGACTTTGGCCTGTCTGGATTAATTCAAACGGATACGATACTTCCGTCGAAAATGCCATTTCGATGGGTCGCCATGGAATGTCTTGTTAACCCCAAAAAGAATCTATATTGTGAGGCGACGGATGTTTGGGCGTTTGGCGTTACCTGTTGGGAAATATTAACGTTTGCTAGGACCCCATATGAAAATGTTTTCTTTGACTCAAAAAATTCATTAAAATCTTTACTTGATTATTTAACCCATGGCAACCGGTTAATTCGACCGGGAAGATGTAGCTTAGAATTATATCAAACATTATTGCTAACATGGGCACCGCAAGCGATTTCTAGACCCAGTTTTAAAATGCTGAAAGAGACATTCGAAAAATATAACGAGACGCCCAATCGTTTCGTACTGAAAAAACTTCTCGATACCGATAATTTGATGTCAACCCCCCGTACAATCCCCATATATTCTGATGATATTCCAAATACGCAACTTTATGTTCAAAAACTAGAAGGCAAGACATGTTCAGTCAAGCGAAATTTAGAAGATAATTATATACCCAACAAATCCAAAGTGTTGCCCGAACGTACTCGATGTTATTCGGAGTCTGATTATTTAACGATCATTCGTGATAAGGAGGCCTATGATTATTTAAGAAAATGGCATTCTTATTTAGATGTTATTAGTGATGAAAATTATATACATGCAAAATATGATTATAATATTCCCAAATAATATGGTTGGTATTTTTTTGCGTAAATATTTTGTGAAGAAGGCGCCACAACAAGATCAATTTAGAATAATCTCTTTATGTGTTGAATTGTTTTGTATATTAGCGCGAAATCTCTGTTATTGTAATTTCATTCTGTCATCTCTTTTCTCAGTTTATTTGTATCTATCGCGTTTAATATATTTACATTACGTCGCATTTGTTTTCGTTTTGTTTTTATTTGCGCATTCTTTCTTATCGCGCACTGCGTTGTTATCGTATTGTGTTTTGTAAAAGGGCTTTTGGTGCAACATTACAAGTTCTGTGTTGGCTGTTGTCCCATTAGTTTCTTGCGTTATTTTTTCATACTGGGCCACGTTAAATTCTATTCTTGCTGCCGGCGTTTTGCAAAGTAAAGGTTTGAGAAGCTTCTTTCTCTAAAGAGCTTCTCCTGCGCCGTTTCTTTAAATGTTTATTATTTATGAAATGTGTTGCTAAACTTTACTGTTTTTTTGTATTGTTTTTGGTTGTGAAATTCAAACAAATAAAATTAAAGAAAGTTTTCGTTTGGTATTTGTTATCGGGTTTGCATCCGCAATTACTTCCCTATTTTAGGCCGGTTTAATTCAGCGTCACAAGAATTCAGAAGCTTGGTAACGTTTACTCCACGAGACCGATCGCGAAGACCTGACGGAATTCCATTACGTTTTTGATAGAAACAAAAGTTAGTGCCTTGCGGACAGACCCCCCCCCCGGAGATAAGCTAAAAGCTTAGATATTACAATTTTTTGCGTAAATATTTTTTTGCAAATATATTTTTTTGCGCACATAATTTTTTAGATCAAAAAATTATTTTTTTATTAAAAAGTTTTTTTTAATAAAAAAATTTTCTTTTTGCACAAAAGATATTGATTTAATATTTTATTTGCTGCATTATCCTTATCGCTGAACAACTTGTGATGTTTAGTCTGTGTTAACTATCTCGTGTGCCAGCTAATTTTAAAGATATACGACAAACATTATTGGCGCCACCACACTTGTGGAGTACTACTTGCGGAATCGCCATTGTTTCCATTGGTATCACAGTGTTTTATGCTGGTTTATATTCGACCTTATAGAAATTAAGCATAAAAAAGGCATAATAATAGAAAAAATTTTTAAGAGTGTTGGAAGATTTCTTCAACAACCTCAAAAATTATGTGAACTATCGAAGACCAAATGTTGACCAACAATTTCCTTAGCACACATCAAACCAGTGCCATAGATAGGAAAATAATAATGGGCAAATTTTTGTCAGCCAATTTAATAGGGGGGGGGTGAGTTTTCTTTAACAACTTTTTGAATGTGCCAAAAAAATTGCCCTGGCAGGATCGAACCCTCGACAATTTAAGAGCAAAATGAAACGATTGCCACTTCACCATGGTTGATTTTTTCTCATCATGTAAGAAATTAAATATATGTAATAAAAATTATTAAATTATTTTTTGAATCCACTATACAAATAACATTTTGTTCATTTTTCTAATCTCTTCACTATCTCCCTCTGCATTCAAAACAGTCACAATTTTTTACTTTTTTATCAAAGAGTCCTCCTTATTTTTTTTTAAATTTTTTGTCAAAAAATTGATAAAAATCATAAGGGCCTCCTTATATTTTTTTAACAAAATTTTTATTGGGAAAATGCTTTTTTGAGGCAGAAAATTACGATTTTTATCTAAAATTATTCATCTTGCTCATTTAATTCTTTCAAATTTTTGATCATATTTACAATCTTGTTTCATACACTCAACATTAAAAACGTATCAATGACAAAAATACAAGACCACGCAGGTGGTTGGTTTCATTTACGAAAGTAAGTGTAAAAATTAGTTTAGTAAAACAAGATTAACTTCTACGCATTAGACTATAATATAAAAGAAAATTGTTTTACATTATTTTTTACTTTAGGTTATTTACGTATCGAAAATATTTTCTAAGAATTGAGAAAATTTATGAGTAGTGAATTTCTAATTAAAATTGACAAATGAGTTGTACAAATTCAAGCTTTGCATATGAATCTTATCAACTGTCTATTGTCACTAATTCAAGTTTGTTTTTTGCTTGACTGATTATAAATGTCAATCATTTTTTTTTTAAAAAGCGAAGGGTTGGGATGATCGAAATCGAGAATAAATTTTTGATTTTCCTCGATTGGCCCAAAAAAAACTGAGGATCGAGACCGAGGGAACTGGTCGAGTTCTCGACTCTTTCCGATCACTGAAGAGAAAAGAAACGCTCGGAGGGAGAAGCACTCGGGAGTCTTCACAAGATTTTCTTTTCTTATCCCCTTCGAACGAGGTGGTGCTCGGTTCCCATGTACCACTCTTTAAAAAATATCAATTTGTTAAAGGAAGTTGAAAAACCTAAAATCCTTTTTAGCTAACATTTCCTACTCAGCAGCAACAACTATCTTCTATCTCCACTGTGCCGAGGTTTTCTTTTTGCTGACAAGCCTACCAATAAGTGGATTCTTCGGCTATCTAGTTACTAAAAGCCGTCAGACCAAAATTATACATATCAACCTTATTTATGCCTCATATTTCAATACGGTTCAGGTTTATATGATAGTGTTTGTTAGAAGTTCACTTTTTGCACTCAAACTAACTTGTGCCGTCGAAGGTATCAATGCTTTAGTTGCGTTAGGTAAAGCAAGTAATTGCCCCATACCCCCATAAATCAAACAAAGATCGAAAAAACCAAAGGCTTCTGGCCTTCAGAAGGCGGGCTAAACTCCCTGAAGGTGAGGGTCTAGATATAAATCCTGAGGGGTAGGAGGGCCTAGTTGTGTATATGAGGGGTAGGATGGATATCGTTTATCCATGTATATTGTCGTCATTTAGATGCATCAATATTTGGCCCTTTAAAAATCATCCATATTCTTCGAGAAGCTCTTATAGCCAACTGTGCTTTTTCCCTACCAGCATTGGCCGTGGATCGCTACCTCTCCACTAGATATCCCGAAGACTATGAGCGCAGCACCACTCCACATATCGCTTTTATCACCCTTATCATCTCATCGATATTTGCTTTAATAATAGCAACGTTACGTTTTATGAACATATTATCTTTATCGATAGCTGTGTTAATTGTTGCTGTTACACTTCTTGTTTCACTTATGGTAAGAAATTATAGATATCCACTTGACTATCGAGTGCCAAGTCTTATTACTTTTATCATTGGGGATCGAACCCTCCCTGTTAGAAACTAAAATCTTAGGTCCTAGCCATTCGGCCATACTGTTTATTCCATTGAAACTTTTTTTGCAAGTTTCAATCGCTCGGAAGCGATACCGAACCGGAGGTTCCCATTTTCTCTGCAAAATAGAATGAAACTTTTTTATAGGTATTTATCTATTTGCATCATTACAACAAAAAATATATCGACTACCTTTTAGAGGTATCGCTGAGCAAGAAATTTCAGGTAAGGCAAAAAAAGACTAGCAGCTAATAATTTTTTAGGTGCGTGAAAACCTCCTGATATGCAAAGCCCTTATTCCGTCAGGATCCGTCATATCTATCCTAATCATCATCGTAGCCATCCTGTATTACTTCGTATTTACCATGCAAAACAACCCAGACATTGCAGCAATTTTAGCCACATTGCACAACACATCAGTGGCATTCATCTTCTTTATAGCACCTTTTATATATACTTTGCTACAAAGAGAAATGCGAAACTTCATTTTGGTGTTAATTGGCTGTAGTTCAATGATTAGTACTGTAGCACCAGTACAGAAATTCTCGGCCGGAGAAGAACAAAATCTTTATTTTCAGGAGTTGAAAAGAATGTGGTCGTAGCATTAATGCACGGTTGCGCAGTGGCTTGGTGTTTTTTATCACAACTTTTTATGTTGAATAAACCGTAAAAAATTGAATAAAAAAGTTTGTCAGTTATGCCTAGAGCATTATCTTTGTAAATAGGGCCGTAGCTTGGGAGAATGTGCTCCAAACCTGAAAAAAATGACCAAAAATTGTTAGCTATAGCCCATAATGGTAAAACAACTCATTTTTTAGTAAAAAGAAATAAGCTAACATAGGTTTTACGCTAAAAAATTTTTAAAAATCACCATTTTTCAAGAATAAATTAGCCTTAACTCGAAAAACTCCTGTGCAAGAAACCTGTAACATACCAAACCTTGATACCAAAACTTTCATGGGAATCTGGGCTAACTTTTTCTCAATAACTTTCTTTCACAAAAACCCTCATAACTAAGTCAAAAACTCAGTCTTTGTCAAATTACAAGTCAAAAATCCGGATATGCCTCAAAGATTGGAGTATAACTTTTTCCTGAAGTGAAAACTTACTATAGGTATTTATATAAAAATGAAAGTAGAGATCAAGAGTAAGACAATGAGATGTCGCTAATGTCTCAATTCAATCTCTACGCCAAGTTATGACCATTACAAAGAACCGGGGAACCGAGCGCTTCGCGCCCGTAGGGGAAAAGAAATTGTATTTATTATATTTCAGCGGTCAGGCAAAAAAGTTAGTAAAAAGTTATATACAGCATAGCCAAATGGACAAAGAAGCCACCCTTTCGACCTGGCAAATTAAACAACGTTGGCCCTCAGGTTCAAAAAGTTTGATTTTTACAAAAATTTCTTTTAGAAATAATGGCCTTGGCCCTAAACTTAGTCCTAGACCTAGGCTTAACCTTAGCCCTAGCCTTATCCTTTTGGCATTGGGATTTTTTGTTTATAGGCAAAATCCAATTGGTGAGGACCGGATTCGAACCCTCGCCTGTTGGCTCCATGGAAGCGCCTTTTACCCACTCGGCCATCCGTGTCGTCTGATCTAGGGTTTTCGTTTGAACTTATATACTTATAAACCTGAGGACCGAGCACTTTCGGTGCTCTGAGAATGCCGTATATATTTTTTTCAATTCTTTCAAATTTTTTAAATTTTTTAAGAATTTTTTCAATTTTTAAAAAAATTTTCGAGTTTTTTAAAATTTTTTTCGAATTTTTATAAATTTTTTCGAATTTTTTATATTTATTAAATTTTTTAGAATTTTTTCAATTTCTATTTAATTTTTTGCTTTTTTCAAATAAATCAATTTTTTCAAAAAAACATTTATTGAAAAAGCAAATGTATTTTGACGGGAATCGAACAACGCCTTTACGACTGCAAATCTAACGATTTACCAACTGCGCCATGAAAGAAATATTGTACTCTCTTCTAACAAAATACATAACCTGAAAAAGCAAAATAAAAAATTGAATTTTTTAATTTTTCAGAGAGGGTACCCCTGTGATTTTGGTCTCGTTTTTCTTCTCTCACCAAGCTCTTTCCAAAAATCTAAGTTGTAACGGGACTGTACTTAAGATTACAAAATTCGATGACACGGACAAACAGACAGACATTTCTCGTTTAATATTATAAGATATGCTATGAAAATTTGATCTGTCTTCACAGAAATTGGCATTCTCGACTATAAAAAAGAATTTATAAAATTTTTCCGTATTTTTTATTCATAACTCGTCATCCTGCAACGAAAGATATAGTTGTTTCAAACGGCTCTGCGGGTGTTAAGAAATGATTCTTCAAACTATATTTTAGTCGAAGTAATGATTGGCCTAAAATTATTCATCTTGATCATTTAATCTTTTCAAATTTCTAGTTTCATACATCCAACATAAAAAAAGTGTAAATGCACAAGAACACGCAGGTGAATCATTTCATTTACGCAAGTAAATGAAAAAATTAGGCTAGGAAAACAAGATTAAATTTTACATAGTAGATTAGATTACTTTCTTATCAACTTTCTAAAGAAAAATTTTAGATTTTTCACGTATCGAAAATATTTTCTAAAACGAAAAGTTTATAAGTAGTGAATTTCCAATTAAAGTTGACAAATGAGTTGTACAAATTCAAGCTTTGCATATGAATCTTATCAACTGTCTATTGTCACTAATTCAGGTTTGTTTGTTTTTTGCTTGATTGATTATAAATGACAATTTCTACATCACCCAAAAAAAGAACTCTACATTAAACGGTAATGTCTGTTTGTCTGTGTGTGTCGGACGATCTCCGGAACTCTTGATCAGTGCTAACGCAAAAGCTGTAAGGGACGATGAGAGACACCAAAATCATCGAAATCGGAGTCAAAAAATTTTTTTCCACTATTTACCCTTTGGGGACTGTTGTGGTTCTAACTCTCGTTGTGATTACGTTACATCGCAACCAATCCCAAAGTAGTTGAAAATACTTGAAAAGCAGAAAAATAATCCCAGCACCCCAGTATGCAACACTGGAGCATCGATTGTATTCCGCAAAAAACGAAAAAAGTCGAAAAAATCTATTTTTCAAAATGTTCTCCAAATCGGTCGATTTTTTGTACTCGGGGGTTTTCGGGTATGGGGAACACGAATTGGAAGGAATTTTAAAAAACTCAATTTGTTAACGAGGAAGCTAAAAAACCTAAAATCATTTTTAGCCAACGTTTCCTATTCAGCATCAAAAACTATCTTCTATCTTCATTGTGCCGAGATTTTCTTTTTGCTAACGAGCCTACCAATAAGTGGAGTCTTTGGCTATCTTGTTACTAAAAGCCGTCAGACTAAAATTTTACACATCAACCTCATTTATGTCGCATATTTTTTTACGATTCAGGTTTATATGATAGTGTTTGTTAGAAGTTCACTTTTTGCGCTCAAACTAACTTGTGCTGTCGAAGGTATCACTGATTATGATTGCGTTAGGAGATAAAGCAGGCAATTGCCCTATACCCCCTAAATCAGAAAAAATTGAAAAAATCAAATGCTACTGGCTTTTAGAAGGCGGGCTAAACTCCCTGAAGGTGAGGTTCTAAATATAGATCTTGAGGGGTAGGATGGATATTGTTTATGCATGATTATTGCCATTATTTTAGACGCATCAATACTTGGCCCTTTAAGAATCATCCATATTATTCGAGAAGCTCTTATAGTCAACAGTGCTTTTGCCCTACCATCATTGGCAGTGGATCGCTACCTCTCCACTAGATATCCCGAAGACTATGAGCGCAGCACCACTCCACATATCGCTTTTATCACCCTTATCATCTCATCGATATTTGCTTTAATAATAGCAACGTTACGTTTTATGAACATATTATCTTTATCGATAGCTGTGTTAATTGTTGCTGTTACACTTCTAGTTTCACTAATGGTAAGAAATTATAGATACTTGAATATCGAGTGCCACTTTTGAAACAACCCAATATCATCGGGGATAGAACCCTCCCCCTTAGAAACTGAAATCTAGATTCTAGTCATTCGGCCATACTAGTTTGTTCCGTTGGAATTTTTTTGCAAGTTTCGAACGCTCGGAAGCAAGGCCATGCCGGAGGTTCCCATTTTCTCTGCAAAATAAAATTAATTTTTTTACAGGTATTTATCTATTTGCACCATTATAACAAGAAATATATCGACTACCTTTTAGAGGTATCGCTAAGCAAGAAATTTCAGGTAAGACCAAAAAACTAGCAGAGAATAATTTTTAGGTGCGTGAAAACCTCCTGATATGCAAAGCCCTGATTCCGTCAGCATCCATCATGTCTATCCTAATCATCTTCGTAGCCATCCTGTATTACTTCGCATTTACCATGCAAGATAACCCGAACATTGCAGTAACTTTAGCCACACTCTACAACACATTAGTGGCATTTCTCTTTTTCTTAACACCGTTTGTATATGTTTTGCCACAAAGAGAATTGCGAAATCTGGTGTTAGTGTTAGTTGGCTGTAGTCCAATGATTAGTACTGTAGCACCAGTGTCGAAGTTCTCGGCCATGGAAGAACGAAATCTTTATTTTCAAGAATTGCAAAGAATGTGGTCGTAGCATTAATATTTTAACAAAGCACGGCTGCTCCGCGGCTTGGTGTTTTTATCACAACTTTTATGCTGAATAAACCGTAAAAATTTGAATAAAAAAGTTTGTCAGTTATGCCTAGAGCATTATCTATGTAGGAAAAAAATTATTAAATTTTAAAATTGTTTTTGATTATTGAAACGAAAACATGAATCAAGGTTTTCGTTTCAATAACCCAAAACAATTTCAAATTGGATAATTTTGGCGTCGTTTTATTCTTCTCATATTAGAGCGGAAATAAGTTTCTGGAATTTTATTGTTTCAGAAATAACAAATTTTTACGAGGATTTGAAAAACTGCCTTTCGTCTTTTTGAAAATGATGTTCAATATCTCCATGTTAATGTACGTCCTCATATAGCCAGAATTGTTACCAAACGGATTGAAGGATTAGGTTGGTTCACAGTTCTTCAGCTCCCTATTCTCCGGATGAAGCCCTATCAGATTTTCATTTGTTTCGAAGTTTGGAGCATTTTCTCAGAAAAGTCTTTAACAACAAAGAAGAAATTCGTCAAGCATTGGATGAATACTTTGCATCAAAAAACGTGAATTTTTATTGTCGAGGATTTGAAAAACTACCGGAAATTTGGGAAAAAATTATAGATTATAATGGAGAGTACTTTGTTGATTAATTTTTGTTTTTTTATGTTTTAAAGTCAAATAAAAATTTGTTATTTCCGAAACAATAATATTCCAGAAACTTATTTCCGCACCTAATAGAATTATACAAAATGCTACAATGTATATTTTATGAAAATTAAAAGAAAATTTGTATATACTTGGAAAGTTCATGGAATTTGGAGCATTTTTTGTTTTTACGTCATTTCTTGAATCGCTACCGTTATCGAGATAATCGTATGTTAAGTTTCGTCTGTGTATTTTGTGTATTAGCACAATGGTCAAATCGCTGAATCAATAAAATTCTGGATTTTCAGGAAGAAAAATTTCCCGATTTCGGGAATTATCCGCTCGATTATGATTCTTGTTTCCGATGAAAATTTCCTCGTTCCCACCAGCCCCAATGGGGAACTCGAATTAAAGGAAATTGTTTGATTTTGACAACTGAAATTAACCCCTACGAACTCAATATTGAAAACTTCGATGGTTGCTATGGCTGTGATACAGGTGCTATTATTATTAATTGGAGTTTTGGTCAAGTGCTTTTTAGGGTCGTGTCGGCGATGATTTGAGGCTATATCTCTCAAAATCTAATCGATGTGTATTGGGGTAGAAACTAACTTTTAAAATCAAAATTTGAATTTTTTCTCAAAAATTTGGTTGAAAAATTGAATTTTGGTTGAAAATCGAAAATTGTGCTCAAAATCGAATTTTGGTTTAAAAATTAAATTTTTTTGTGAGAAATTGAATTTTTGCTCAAAAATTGAGTTTTTTGTTCAAAATTTGTTGGAATTAACGGTCCTACTGAATTTGATCTTTTCTTTAAAAACGTCCAACAACAGAGATAAAAATCCAAAAGCGTGGCAAATGCCACGTTTTCGTGGCAATGTAACATCCCTAGGGAGAATCGATTCTAACTTTTTTAAATCAACGCGGATTAGTCTTTTCCCGAGTATAAAGGGGTTTTTTTAAACCGGAGAATCGATTGGATAGGGTTTCAGGGGCTAGAAACATGTTTAAATTATCTTATTTGCACAATGATTTTAAAAGAAGAAGATTTAATTAAAATTCGAACTTTGTTAAAGAGGGGGGGGGGGGTCCGATTTGTGATCACTTCGTGAAAAAAATTTTCCAGCACAATGACTTTTTTATGATTAAAAACAAGCAAAAAATCGATTCCACGCATTCCCGAAGCATGAAAACGTACTCCTGGCCCGATTTCGATAAACATCGTCATTGTCGCCGCTAGTTTTCTATTCATACAAAACAGACTTCGGCAGCACTATAGCTCACGTGGATTGCGGAAAACTTAAATTCTCGGTAAACTATGAAACAACTGGGTTAAGTCGAAAAATCAGAGGAGGAGTACCGTAGGCGGGGCCGCATTTTTTCTTTTTCTTGATGTACGACTTATAGGTAAAAAAATATTTCTGTAAAAAGAGAAAACTAATTGTGATCTTTCAAACTATAATTTAATCGAAGTAAAAATTCTGCTAAAATTATTTAGCTTGCTTACAGTGTGTGCGGAAATTATCCGTCCCCCTATTGTCGAACACCTTTCATCATAACTTTTTTGTCAGGAACACCTATACATCGAGATCTTGGTGTCATTTAAAGCTCACATTCGTAGCCTTAAAATGACACAAAGAAGTCGGCGTATGGTTGTTCCTATCAAAAGTTATGGCGAAAAAAGTATCTAGATATATCTTACTATAGAGGGTCGGATAATTTCCGTACATCCTGTATTTAATTCTTTCAAATTTCTAGTTTCATATCTACAATCTTGTTTCATAGGCCAAACATTGAGAACACGTCAACAAATAGAAACACAAGCAGGTTTCATGAAATGCAAGTGCAAAAGTTTGTCTAGTAAAACGAGATTAGCTTTTACATATTAGATTATAATAAGAAAGAAAAAATTGTTATTACATCAATTGTTTGACATTAGACTTTTTACGTAGTGAAAATATTTCCTTGAAAATAAGTAAACTTATAGGAGTGACATTCCAATTCAAATTGGCAAATTAAATTTGGCAATGAGTTGTACAAATTCAAGTTTTGCTTATGAATCTTATCAATTGTCTATCGTCACTAATTCATGTATGTTTTTTGCTTGAAATTGAAAAACCTAAAATCCTTTTTAGCTAACATTTCCTACTCAGCAACAAAAGCTATCTTCTATCTCCATTGTGCCGAGATTTTATTTTTGATATTGAGCCTACCACTAAATGGCTTATTCGGCTATCTTGTTACTAAAAGCCGCCAGACCAAAATTATACATATTAACCTCGTTTATGCCGTATATTTCAATATGGTTCAGGTTTATATGATATTGTTTGTTCGAATTTTACTTTTTGTGCTTAAAATAACTTGTGCCGTCGAAGGTATCAATGCTTTAGTTGCGTTAGGAGATAAAGCAGGCAATTGCCCCACACCTCCCTAAATAAGAAAAAGATCGAAAAAAACCAACGGCTTCTGACCTTCATATGGCGGGCGAAATCCCCTGAAGGTCCAGTCAATGTTTTAGTTGCGTTACGGGATAAAGTATCCATCCTGTATATGGTGCCTTGTAGGGCTGGCTAGCAATAGGATTATATATATAAGCAACTAAAAGCACTAGAAATATACAGAGACTACATAATAAGCGATCATTTATGAGACTACATGCTAGCGGAATTGACAAGACCGAGTGCGCTTGCCTAAGCTAGCCCACAACAGCTGACACTGGATGAGCCATTTTAGGGGCTACACTACTCCTCATATACGCAACTATAGACCCCTAGTTGCGTATATGAGGGGTAGGATGGATATAGTTTATGCATGATTATTACCATCATTTTAGACGTATCAATACTTGGCCCTTTAAGAATCATCCATGTTATTCGAGAAGCTCTTATAGTCAACAGTGCTTTTGCCCTACCATCATTGGCAGTGGATCGCTATCTTTCCACTAGATATCCCGAAGACTATGAGCGCAGCACCACTCCACGCATCACTTTTATCACCCTTATCGTCTCATCGATATTTGCATTAATACTAGCAATTTTACGTTTTATAAACATATTATCTTTTTCGATAGATGCGTTAATTGTTGCTGCTACAAATATAGTTTCACTACTGGTAAGAATTATAGATATCCACTTGAATATCGAGTGCCAAGTCTGATTACTTTTGGAACAATCAGCGGGGATCGTACTCTCCCAGTTAGAAACTGAAATCTAGAGTCCTATCCACTTGACTATTGAGTGCCATTTTTGCATTCACAAAACATCTTCATAAAACGTGTGATTGGCCATATGCTTGCTGTAGCTAACACTAATAGCTGCAGTTGTGTATACTAGCTAAAGTTGTTAGCGTGGAACTGGAATGCCCTAGGCTTCCAGTTTCTCTAAAATAAAATTAAACCTTTTTTATAGGTATTTATCTATTTGCACCATTATAACAAGAAATATACCGACTACCTTTTAGAGGTATCGCTAAGCAAGAAATTTCAGGTAAGACAAAAAAGACTAGCAGAGAATAATTTTTAGGTGCGTGAAAACCTCCTGATATGCAAAGCCCTTATCCCATCGGCATCTTTCATGTCTATCCTAATTATCTCCATAGCCATCCTGTATTACTTCGTATTTGCCATGCAAGACAACCCGGACATTGCAGTAACTTTAGCCACACTCTACAACACATTAGTGGCATTTCTCTTCTTTATAACACCTTTTGTATATATTTTGCCACAAAAAGAAATGTGGAATATGGTTTTAGGGTTAGTTGGCTGTAGGTCAATGATTAGTACTGTAGCACCAGTACAGAAATTCTCGGCCAAGGAAGAACAAAATCTTTATTTTCAGGAGTTGAAAAGAATGTGGTCGTAGCATTAATATTTTAATAAAGCACGGCTGCGCCGTGATTGTCATTTTTTATCACAACTTTTGGAGCTACTGCACTTTAAGGTAGTTACAGGATCGCAAATCGAAGAAGAAAAATGCCAGAATTTTTCGTAAAAAGTGATGTTCTACAAAGTTGTTTGCCGTGATCTCAGGAATTCAACGAGCTATCTCTCAGCTCAATCGAATTTAAATTGACTGAGATTTGGCCTTAAATGTTTTTTCCGTTTTTTAAGGCCATATCTCGATCTATTTAAATCCGGTTGGGCTGAGAGATAGCTCGTTGAATTTCTGAGATCACGGCGAACGACTTTGTGAACATCACTTTTTATGAAAAAACTTAAAATTCTGGCATTTTTCTAACTTCGACTTACGATACTGTAAGTGACTACCTTAAAGTGCAGTAGCTTCCAACTTTTTATGCTGAATAAACTGTAAAAAACTTGAATAAAAAAGTTTGTCAATTATGCCTAGAGCATTATCTTTGTAAGTGGCGTAGTAGCTAGGGGAGGGGCACGTGTCGAAGCCTCCCAGAGGTGGCAAAATTGTGCCTACGGCCCCTGGTCTCCTCCATTTCTTTTTCCATATCTTCAATACTACATCCAACATCAAACATGTTAATAAACAAGAAAAAACGCAGGTGGTTAGTTTCATTTACGCAAGTAATTGAATAAATTAGGCTAGAAAAATGAGTTTCAATTTAGTAGGTGTTGGGTTGTTCGATAAGTATTCTCGCCCCCAAAAATACAGCTAAATTTGTCATTTTTCGCTCGTTTTCGTTGAAATTTTTTTCAGTATTATGCAAAAATGCATGCTGAATACGATCCAATCAGTCTTTTTAGGCGCAACTCATTTTTTCGTGTCAATATGCAAACTTTTTCAAAAATGAAGGTTTTTCAATGATACAAAAAATTAATTTTAAAATATCGATATTTGACTATAGAAATCCATTGTTTAACAAAATTTTTGATCGTACTAGGGTTTTTCTAGTCGGGGAATCGATTGCACGCATTGTCGAGGCATGAAAATGCTTGCCTGACCCTGATTCAGAGAATACAAAATTTTGATGCACTTTCGGAGTATATCCCTCGTAGGGTACCTTCCCGTCGTCAAAATCATGTCGGAAAACTCCCATGACACCAAATTTCAGCCAATTTGGAGAATTTTTTGAAAATTCGTTTTTTGGCCCTCTTGGTCCCAAAAACTCGAATTTTCAAACAGTTCTCCACATTGTCTGAAATTTGGTGCCGGAAAGTTTTTTGACATGGAGAACACGAATCTGAAGGAATTTTTTGATTTTGACCACGGGAAGATACCCTACGAGGGGTATACCCCGAAAATGCCTCAAAAAGGGCATTTTGAATTCCCTGAATCAGGGTCAAGCAAGCATTCTCATGCCTCGGAAATGCGCGCAGTCAATTCTCCCGACTAAAAAAACCCCTAGTACGGTTGAAAATTGCGTCAAAAATCAACTCCTATAGCCAAATATCGACATTTTAAAATTAATTAAAAGACCCGCATTTTTTGAAAAATTTGTATATTGACACGAAAACATGAGTTACGCTTAAAAAGACTGATTGGATAGCATGCATTTTTGTATAATATTTAAAAAAAATTTCAACGAAAACGAGCAAAAAATGCCGAATTTAGGCCGAAGTTGTCGTACCACCGCATGAAGCCACAAGTTGTTGTACTTTTTGTCGTACCACGGTACAACAGAAAGGTACAACGGTACGATACCAAGGTACGATGACAACTTGCGGTCGGCCTTAGATGTACTTTTTGGATCCGACAATACTTGTCGAACAACCCAAGCATCAAACATAACAGATTAATAACAAGAAAAGCGCGCAGGTGATTTTTTCTTTTGCTCAAGTAATTGCTTAAATCCAATTAGTGAAACTAGCTTTAATTTAGACTGTAGCACAAAAGAATATGTACGCCTAAGCCTTAGTTACGCTGAAGTCTTTTTTATATATTGAAAATATTTTCTACAAAAAGTTCATAAGTAGTGAATTTCCTTTTTTTGACAAATGAGTTGTACAAATTCAAGTTTTGCATATGAATCTTATCAACTTTCTATTGTCACTAATTCAGGTCTGTTTTTTATCCTCCCAAAGAATGAACTATACTTAACCCCCATTTTTTGAAAAAGTCTGTATATTGATACGAAAACATGAGTTACGCACAAAAAGACTGATCGAAAATCGGGAAAAAGATAATATTGCAAAATAACAAAAAAGGAGTAAAAAAATCATGGCAAAATGATTAGGACTCCAAAACCTTACTTTTAGGTTGTAGGTTCGAATCCCGCTTGCGTCTAATTGTTTTTAACTTTTTTGTTTTATTTTTATTTTGAAGTGAAGCGTTTTTTCACTTCAAAATGTCAAGTTCGGATTCCCCCGCATGTTTTTACTTTTAAATCTCTTTTTAGCCAATATTTCCTCCTCTACAACAAAAAATGTCTTCTATCTCCACGGTGCCGAAATTTTCTTTTTGCTCTTGAGCTTGCCGATAAATGGTTTTGTCGGCTATATTGTTAGAACGAGCCGTCAAACCAAAATTATACACATCAACCTCATTTATGCCGGATCGTTCAACTTGGCTCAGGCTTATCTCCAAATGTCGTGTAGAATTGCTCTTTTTGTGCTTAAAATAACTTGTGCCGTCGAAGGTATCCAAAAACAAACGAAATTAGTATCGATTAGGTATCCCAATGCTTCCCTTATTCAGGGAAGAGATGTGTATATTGAAGTGAAAATAAGCTAATATATGGTCAGAGAAGCATTTTCAAGGTCCGGAAAAAATCGATTTCTCGCATAGAAAAAAATTTGGATTTTTCTATGTGAGAAATCGATTACGCAATCATTTCCGGACCTTGATACCCCTTCCCTGACCCTGTATTAGCATATTTTTGCTCAATATATACATCTATTTCCTGAATCAGGGAATAGATTTTTCAAAAAATTTCACGTTCACTGGGATACCTAATCGATACTAGTTCCAAACAAACCCTATCATTTTAGATGCATCAATATTTGGCCCTTTAAGAATCATCCATATTGTTCGAGAAGCTCTTATAATCAATTGTACTTTCGCCATACCATCATTGGCTGTGGACCGCTATCTCGCCACTAGATACCCTGAAGACTATGAGCGCAGCACCACTCCACACATCGCTTTTATCGCCCTTATCATCTCGTCGATATTTACTGTTCTGCTAGCAACATTAAATTTTTTTAGTATAATATGTTTTTCGCTAGTTACGTTAATTGTTGCTGGCACGCTTCTAGTTTCACTAATGGTACATTAATGCCCAAAAAGAGCACTTTTGAGATTTTTCAACTTTTTTAATTTTCACAAAATAAACAGATAGGGGTTTTTCTATGCGAGAAATCGATTGCGCGATTGACGGATCTTGAAAACGCGTCTCTGATTCAGGGAAGAGATGTGTATATTGAAGCGAAAATATACTAATGCAGGGTCAGGGGAGCGTTTTTGAGGTTCGGAAAATCGATTTCTCACATAGAAAAACCTCCAATATGGTTATTTTGGTAAAAATTAAAAATCTTGAAAAAGTTGAAAAAATCATGCTCTTTTTGAGGGCACTCTGTAAAAATTATAGACTTGCAAGTCATGTATATAGGGCTCATGTCTTTCATCTTATAAATTCCTTGTATCGAGAGATTCCATAAAGCGTAGTGCGTATGACCTATTGGTTAGGAAACAGGCCATCCATATTATTAGCGTGGGCTCGATCAGTGGCGTAGGCAGAAGGGTCACGGCGATCGAAAATGGGAAAGTTTTTACCGTTAAATAATTTTTAAAAACGGATTGTACTCAGCTCAACGAGACGAGTAAAACGAGTACTATATTGTCCACACTTTTCAACAACAAAAATTGAAAAAATTGGAAAAAATTGAAATAACAAATTTTATACATTGTGATTACGTAATTATTAACCTGATCCCCTTCTCTCCCGCCCCCGTAACAAGCGTAATCATTTGGCACCCCCTCTTCCTCCCTACTTGATTATGTAATATCTGGATGACCCCTTTTAGGATCTTCCAAAACATCCTGAGCAGATACAACGGATAATAAGAGGAAAAACTGACGTCACTTGACTATCGAGTGCCATTTTTATACTTTCTCAAAAACAGTCTGTACAAATCTAAACCTAAATCTTTTTTTATAGGTATTGATCTATTTAAATCATTATAACAATAAGTATATCGACTATCTTTTAGAGGTATCGCTAAGCAAGAAATTTCAGGTAAGATCAAAAAACTAGCAGAGAATAATTTTTAGGTGCGTGAAAACCTCCTGATATGCAAAGCCCTGATTCCGTCAGCATCCATCATGTCTATCCTAATCATCTGCGTAGCAATCCTGTATTACTTCGTATTTGCCATGCAAGACGACCCAGACATTGCAGTAACTTTAGCCACATTGTACAACACATCAGTGGCATTCATCTACTTCATCACGCCTTTTGTATATGTTTTGCCACAAAGAGAAATGCGGAATATGGTTCTTGTGTTAGTTGGCTGTAGTTCAATGATTAGTACTGTAGCACCAGTAAAGAAGATCTCGGCCAAGGAAGAACAAAACCTTTATTTTCAAGAGTTGAAAAGAATGTGGTCATAAATTTATGAGTTTCAAAAGTTTATATAAATTTTTTGGAGCTACTATACAATGGGGGGCCACCCACATGAAAAAAGTTTCAAAGTTTTTTTCTGAAAATGACACCTCTAGGGAGTAAAAACATGCGGGAAATCCAAATTTGACATTTTCAAGGCAAAAAAACGCTTCAGAAGGCTTGTGTGTTGAAGCGAAAAGTCGAAATATCGCAATTTTGTGACTTTTTGCTTCAATACACATCCTTCTCTGAATCAGGGAAGTGTTTTTTGCTTCAAAAATATCAAATTCGGATCCCCGCATGTTTTTATTCATAGAGGGGTCAAAATTTTTGAACAATTTTTCACGTGAGTGCCCCCTATTTTGTAGTAACTCCATCCTTTTTTTGTTTAAAAATAGCATAAACAAATAAATTTGAAGCAAAGGACATTTATTGTTGTTCTTTATTCGAAAACTTCTGCCACTTTTCAACCAAGTGATCGGGTCGGCCAAATGACCGATCGGCCAAGGGACCGGGTGGATCAAGTGACCGGATACGCTCCAGTTATATTTTGTCGTCTGCACAAAGTCAAATTTTTGGTTGGGTCGTGTACAACAAACACCTCTCCCCGGTTGGGCGGGGGGGGGGGAGGGTGTTTGTTTGTACACGGCTGTTCTCAAGATATTGCAAGTTAAAAGTTCATAAAGAAATAAATTTACAATAAACTTTACTATCAAATTTTTATATTTTTCTTTTCTTGCTATTTTCCTTTTACCACTTCATCTTTGCTCAGTATAACACACTCTGTGAAGCTAAAACATACATTTATCGATTGTCTGCACACATGCCGCTCTTTTTTTATCTTGTGCTTCCAGTGTGGGAGTTCATTTTTTCTTTACTTTTGAAAATTATCCAAATCTGTTTAGATTTTTTTAAACTCATGGATCTTGTTGAAGAAGAATCAAAATTTATTGAAAATGGTGTTACAAATTCGTTAAAAAAGGAAAAGCATGAAAATTTCTTAAATGACAAACAAAAATGGCAAAAAACATTGTTTCTCGAGGCATTCTTCACTTTACTTTTTGCTAATAAAAAATTTATTTTAGGCCAATAAGGTCATAACTTTTGTTCTAGTTGGTGTATTTGGGAGTATTTTCTTTATTTCCATATTCCATCAGAGCTTATTTCATGATCACTTTGATGATAGTGTTACAAGAAATTGCTCCAATTTTGAAACACATACCTCTGATTCGGTACAAAATTCGATATTTTTCTTATTTTTATTGCTCTTATGTGCCTTGGCATTTGGATATTTGGCGGAAAATTTAAAAACTCCTGGCTTATTAGGTAAAATTATAAATATTAAAAGTTTATAACTATGTTAATTAGGCTTAGGTCTAGGCTTAGGCTCAGGACTAGGCTTAGGACTACATACTAAGCTTGCCTGCCTGCAAAACTTAGGCTTTAGGCTTAGGACTAGGCCTAGGCTTAGGACTATGCTTAGGCTTAAGCTTAGGACTATTTAGGACTTATTACTATTTACTAAGCTTGCCTGCCTGCCTGCAAAACTTAGGCTTAGGCTTAGGACTAGACCTAGGCTTAGGACTAGGCTTAGGCTTAAACTTAGGACTATTTAGGGCTTATTACTACTTACTAAGCTTGCTTGCTTGCAAAACTTAGGCTTTAGGCTTAGGCTTAGGACTAGGCTTAGGCCTAGGCTTAGGACTATGCTTAGGTTTAAGCTTAGGACTATTTAGAACTTATTATTACTTACTAAGCTTGCCTGCCTGCAAAACTTAGGCGTTAGACCTAGGCTTAGGTCTAGGCCTATGCTTAACGGACTATAAAATGATAAATTTTAGGGATGCTTTTAATCGGCCTCTTGATCCGAAATCTCGATTTCCTTTATGTACACTTCAAAATTATTCCAGAAGTTGGTACTTTTTTAAGAAAATTTGCATTTTTGATCATTCTTTTACGAGCTGGACTCGGACTAGATCCCGATGCTTTAAAACGCCTCAAAGTACGCAAACTTTGAAATTCCTCATTTCCACATAATGTTTAGGGTGCCTGTATTCGCTTGGCTTTTATACCATGCTCGTTTGAAGCTTTTGCCGTTGCTATAGCTGCTTATTTCTTTCTTGATTTACAATTAATTTTCGGCTTGCTCTTAGGGTCATTTAAACATAGTGTATATATAAAATGTTTAAAATTTTAGATTCATCCTTGCTGCAGTTTCTCCAGCTGTAGTGGTGCCAGGAATGTTGGAGATCCAAGCCAAGGGGCTAGGCGTCAAACAAGGAATACCAACTTTGGTAACAGCCGCTGCTAGTATAGATGATGTTTATGCTATTACATGGTTTACGTTGGTCCTTTCTGTAGCTAAATCTGGTATTTTTTGAAAGCTCATAGTTTGCAAGCCTTAGTTTTTGTCGACTATATGTAATGAATTTTTAAGGTTCTATTGATCTCAAAAGCTTGTTGATAACAGCTATTCGAGCACCGATAGAAGTGGTTAGTGGATGTTTTGTTGGAGTTGGACTAGGTATTTAGTTTAAAAAATAAATCAAACATTTTTCGATTTTGCTTCGATGTACTCACTCCTTCTATTGTGGTTAACGCTGATTTAAAGTCGAAATTAGTGATTAGTAAGTAGTAACCACCATGGTGTAGTGGTTCGGTGCGCTGCCAAGGAGCTCAACATCACCGGCATTAGCAAGGATTCGGTTTCCCTTGTGTCCAAAAGATTTTTCTTTGCAGTATTTGTGGACAAATCTGTAACGCTCTCGATAAAAATTTGCCTCTCTCCTCACATTCACCACCATCCCTACCAAAACAAGCAAAATCCTCTTTGATCCAGTGCAAAATATATACATCTTTTTTCAGGAACCCTTCTGTGGCTGTTTCCTGATAATTCTCTTAAAAATATACACTTCTACAGAATGAGCATCCTCCTTGCTATATCTTGTGCATTTCTTTTTGGAAGTGCTGTCATCGAACTAGACTCCATAGGACCAATTATAGTTCTTGTTTTGGGATTTGTTGCTGCAATAAAATGGAGAAAAGATGAAACCAGCGTAAAAAATTGTATAACAAATTCTATGATCATCCCTCATTTTCAGAAAAAGCTTCCAGAACAATCCGCACTCAAACTTGTTTGGGACTACTTTGCCCAGCCTCTGTTATTTTCGTTGATAGGCTTACAACTTTCTTTGGCACAGCTTAATAAAAGTGTGATCTTTTTTGGACTTCTCGTGCTATGTATTGGGATAATGGTGCGGATTTTGGCAGCATATGGCGCCGCGTTTGGAGCTGGATTTGAAAGGAATGAAAGATGTTTTATAGCTTTAGCATGGCTGCCAAAAGCTACTGTACAAGTATGTTGATTGATTTTTTTTAATAAATATTTTCCCCTATTTTAGGCAGCATTGGCTCCAATCCTTTTGGACATGGTTGTTACTAATCCAGAAACCTATACTTTTCATAATGAAGCTAACATCATCCTTACAGTTGGCGTGTTGAGTATACTTCTGACAGCCCCACTCGGCTCTTTTCTCATCCGAATCACCGCGCCCTTGTTGCTCAAGACGCCAAGTGATACAATAAAAGATGAAAATTCAAAAATGGGTTTAACCGAAAAAGCTGTTGCCTAATTTATTCTTGACCATTTTTTATGATTAAGTGTTACGGGTAGATGCCATATTTATTTTATAAATAAACTCTGTTGTGATCCTTCACAAGATAAGGTTCTAAATACTGTAGAACAAAATCTTTTGGACGCAAAGTGGAATCGAACCTTGCTAGCTCAGGTGATGCCGTAGCAAAGGCAGCGCACCGGACCACTACACCATGGTGTTCACATAATGACTCATAACTAATTTCGATCTTGAAGCAGTACCAACCACAACAAGTTTAAATAAATTTTTTATTCAATATTAGGCTTATTCCAAACAACAGTAGCAATAGAATTAGGTTCTAGTTGTATGTTCAAATATGCATCCATGCTTATATATGGGTCTTCTATACCAATGTTATAGGTGATGTTTGGTTGGGTATTCTGGAGCACAACTACACGAAGTTTTGATGGAGTGGTAAATGCTAGTCCATTTAGGCCTTTTTGAGGATTTACGATATTCATAGCGACTCGTTTGGAGTTAATGCGGATGAATTTGCTAAAAAGGAAATAATATACAGCTCACTAAAATCGGGAAAAGCCTTTCTAGCTGGGCAATTTAAGTGAAGTACACTTCAGGGTGCTATTCAGGACCTGAAAAACATATCCTGCCGTATTTCCGAAAAAGTGAAAATTCACAATTTGGATCCAGATATGCCCTGGTCGGCTCCCAGCCCCAACCATAAATTTTTGCCATCTTTATTCCGTCTTCTTCTCTATCTTAAAAGAAGCTATCAATTGTACCTAAAATGCCCCAAAACATAATACATAGGTTGCTTATAAAACTCATCAGCTGTAGCGTTTACAATAATTGGTGAGTCGACATAGTTTTCTACCCAGCTGGGTCCGCCTTCTTCATTCAAACATAGGTTGAAATCAACCCATCCCGAGACGTAATTTTGAAAAACCTAAAAATTTATATAAATGAAAAGGTTTTGCAGACTATGATAGGATTATTTACACTTGTTTAGTGAGCAAAATTTGATTCTAGAGTGGGTATAGGTTATTTCTCGTAATAGGAAAAAGTCGTAGCCCATAGTGATGCTTCCTTATAAGCAAAATTTGATACTCATCTATCAATAGTATTGGTGGTGCAGTGGATATAATGCCTCTTCCTAAGGAAAAAATGGGCGGGATTCGAACCCCAGCCAAAAAGATATTGAGGCCGTAACGCACACACTACACCACCGATGCTTCTGGGGTCGATGGTACAGTTTGTGCATTGCAGCCTCGAAAAGGCAATAATCGTTTTAATGATAAAATATTTATGACCTCAGAAGTTTTGCAAAAACGTATACCCATTGTTTATCTCTCAAAGATTTACCCTAGTGGGTCAAAACTTCAATTTTTTTAAATGCTCCAAATTGGCTAATTTTTTGTACCCAAGCGTTTTTCGACATGAGGAACATGATGCCGACGCTATTTTTTAATTTAAGGGTCGCCACAAGCACGACACAAGCTATCGTACGAAGTCATCGTACTATCATAAAATTAACGTAAAAGTACGACGAAATCGCCACAAGCTATTGTACGATCGTACGATGCAGTACTATGGCATCGTACGATAGCTTGTGGCCATTTCGTCCGTCGTACGAGTGTATTTTACACTCGTACGATAGCTTGTGCCGTTGTTTGTGGTAGTGCGATAGCTTGTGGGAAAAAATTCGTACGATAGCTTGTGGCCATTTCGTCTGTCGTACGAGTGTATTTTACACTCGTACGATGACTTCGTACGATAGCTTGTACCGTTGCTTGTGGGGACACGATAGCTTGTGGCGACCCTAAGGATGGCCACAAGCTATCGTACGAAGTTTTTTCGAGTGGTTTTCTTGCATAATAAAATTTTTTAAAATTTTTGTGAAACAATTTTTAAAGTCGGAGATAATTGAAAATTTACACTTCCCTAGGATTCCTTGTGAGCCGGAGCTCGATTTTCAGTTTATTTGTCGAAAAATATTGATTTTTTAAAATATGAAATAATTTCCCTCTGAGGAACAATTATTCTTATTTGGTAGTAAAATTATTGGAAAAGTGCCAGCAGCAATGGAGATTTAGCGTAAAATTTTTTAGAAAATCTTCCAAATTGCAAAATGGGAGTGAAAAAAATTTTTTGAAAAGAAATTTTTGAATTTTTTTCAAAAATTTTTGTTGAATGTTGCTCAGAATAGTTTAAAATAACAGAATATACCGAAAATTTGGAGTATTCCCGTGTTCAGCCGGCACAGCTCCAAGAAAAAAACCATCTCAAAAGTTCCCAAACAAGTCATAAAAGAAAGAATCCTCCGAAAATCCATAGAGTAAAGAGAGTCCATATGCTATTTGTCTTCTTCTTTTTAAGTCGTGTACTAATGAAGCATTTAGCTAGTTATACATCGGCATCCATAATCCCCCCTCTCTATCTCTTTTTCTT
>JAQGBS010000019.1:0-38487 GCA_034698545.1 Acrobeloides obliquus | reverse complement strand
AACGCAATTATCTCGAAAACTACAACGATTCAGAATATGCCGTAAAAACAAAAAATGCTCCATTTTTCATAATCTTTCCGAATATATCATTTTTTCATATCGTTGTAAATTACTTTGCCATAATTTATATATATTCGGATAGTTCATGAAAAATGGAGCATTTTTTGTTTACAGTAAATTCTGAATCGTTATCGTTGTCGAGATAATCGCGTTTGAAGTTGGCGATTTCTGGAATTTGTTTTGAATTTGAAATTCCCGCAAAGATCCTGAATTAGTGGCGGCAAACGTTGTTCCCTATACGTCGATTTGACACCTTGTGGATGTTTTTGAGCTTATAAAAAATTTACGTCAGTGGCATTGATTAAGGACAGATATTAAAAAATTCACAATATTTAAAAATGGCCATAGTGAACTAAGATATAGACTAAACTGTACAGCGCAAACAAATGTTAATGACATCGCAACATAAATTGACCGCCAATCTGTTTGAGGCTCTGCTAGCTTCGTTGTTTCTATAGATCCATTCGAAGAAGGCGTTAAAGTATTGTAAGAAACGGTTTCACCATTTGAGGCTGGAGAGGATCCAGAATCTTCGGTAGGCATGGTAAAATGAATATTAAAAAATAGCGTTGATCTAAACGAGTTTAAAGGATTTTTATTTTTTTAAATACGTACAAAATTATTTTTTTGAACTTCAAAAGAGTAAATCTTTTTTACTTTTCGGCCATTTTTTGAGATCTTGGTGTCAAAATGTGCGTAACAAGCTGCTAAAAAGGTAAAAAAGAAGCTCGGGCGTCATTTTTAAAATGTCGATAAAAATGGATTTTATAATGATAAGGGTGCGCTAGAAGTCGTGAAACGCATTTCTCGACGATTTCCGGACGCTAGCCGTCCGGAAATATAGTATTCCCAGACGCTAGCCGTCTGAAAATCGTCTGGAAAGCGTTCGGAAATTGTGAAAATGCACTATTGCACCCTAAAAATAAAATAATCATAAATATTTTTCAATCAATTTTTTCCCCATTTTTCTTCTAGAAGTATCACGGCTTTTGGGGTTATGACCTATGGCCGATTAGCTAACGTGCTCGGCCTTCACTAATAGGGCGCGGGTTCAATCCAAAAGTAATAATTTATTTTGTAGCCAAAATTCATGAAAATTTTTGAATATCACATTTTTATGCGGAGTCACGATAGCGAAATTATTTTTTCATGAAAACTTTTATAAAAAATGGAAAAAAAGTTTTAGATTTTTTTGAGATTTTTTAATTTTTATAAAAGTTTTCATGGAAAAATAATTGCGCCATCGTGTTCCTCGCATATAATGTGGATGTTCCCCAGGTTGAGAAATCCCTGAATAAAAATTTTTAAGACCAAGATCTCATAAAACAACACCAATTTAACGGCTCAGGAATCATTTGAACTTTCCAATTTTTGAAAAATTTCTCATGACGAAATTCCTTACTAAAAATCTTATTTGAAACGCTAAAAGTTTGGCTATTAAAACGATCAATGAATAAAACGATCAAGTTAAATTTTGTTTGTCGAACATTTTTCTCTCATTAAAATGCCGTTAATAGACTCGAAAGTAAATAGAGAGAAAAGGCGCAAAACTGTAAGCAAGCATTTAGAAATCGCTCATTGTTTGCTAGATAAGCTACTTATAAAATTGATTACTTTTTGTGTGCTTATGATGCCAATCCCTATTATGACTCTGAAATGTTTGTGCTATTTCTTATCAAAAAAAGTGTTCGTTCATTCAAGTGTTTAAAATTCAAAGTTTGAGTAACATTACACTTGCACAGGCTTCGCAAAGGGTCGTAAAATTTTACGAAGATGTGGGGTGGGATCATGCCAGGCCAGAAGTGTGCGGAGTCGCGCACATGACCTCTTCATGCAACGGAGAGAGGGGTCGCATGACACCTCCACGGGGGTGGTCATTAGCACAAAGAAGGGGGTTGACAACAGTGGCGTAGGCAAGGGGTGGGAGGGGCAGATATCCCCCTAGTGAACCAAAATTTAAAAAAAATCTCTATACATAAGAGTCCTCCTTATGTTTTTTGGGAAAATCGGTCTTTTGTGAAATTTGGTGAAAATTTTTTTTCGATTTTTTACCCCTTGGGGGACTAAGGTGAAAAAATCGAAATTTCAAAAATCTCTCCAAATTGGCTAATTTTTTGTATCGGGAGTTTTTGGGTATGGGGAACACAAATCCGAAAAAAATTTTGATCTTGAGCGCAGCAAGACTTAAAAAATCGAAAAAATTTAAATTTTCATGTTATAAACGTGTCACACCAAATACAGGGCGTGCGGAAATTATTCAACCCCTTATTGTCGGATACTTTTCACCATAACTTTTGTTAGGAATATTTATACATTGAGATCTTGGTGTCTTTTTAAAGTCACGTTTGTAGCTTTAAAATGATACCAAGATCTCGGCGTATGGTTGTTCCTATCAAAAGTTATGGCGAAAAAAGTATCTAGATATATCTTATTATAGGGGTTGGATAATTTCCGCACATCCTGTAGTCTGGCAAAGCCAGACTAGCTGGTTTTTATCAGACTAATTCGTTTTATACGAATTTCAAGAGGACTATAAAAGCGCTCGGAAGACTCGGAAACGCTCTAAAGATTGGCCACGATTTTTTTAAAGCCCAATCTTGTCCGGCTCATTTTACGGTTTATTGGATAGTCCCCCTTGGGTTCTTGATTATGATTTTTCCCAATTTTTGAGTATGATGCAAATTTTGTTGTGCTTTAGTTTGAAGCGAACCCTGTTCGAATAAAGTCAAATACATTTCAAAAGTATTTCACGTGATACTTAGCAAACAAAAGAACTTAAAAAGCATCAGTGGTGAAAGAGTTTTTTTGTTGATATTTAGCCATCGATTAATCACGTGAACCGATTGGTAAGAATTGAGTCACATAAAAAGATCAGGGTGAATATTTCTTTTCATCGAAATTGAAAGAAATTTGTGTGGTATTCTAACAAAGGAGGAGCTTAAAGTCACAAGTTATTGGCTAGTCCCCATGGGTTCTTGCTTATGATTTTGCCAATTTTTGAGTATGATGCAAATTTTGTTATGTTTTAGTTTAAAATGAATCCTGTTCGAATAAAGTCAAATACATTTCAAAAGTATTTCACGTGATACTTAGCAAACAAAAAAAGAAAATATAAAATCAGCTAAAGATTTTTTCAAAAATTTTTTAATGATATTTAGCCATCGATTATTGACGTGAACCGATTGATAAGAATTTATCAGTGGAGTTTGAGTATGGAGAAAGGTCGATTAGGGAGGGCGTTGTGATCCCGGTCTTTCTCGGATACAAAAAATATAAAGGCAACTAAAGATTTTATTGGTCTTAAATAATAAACAATAATAAGAAAATGTTATAAGGCACAACTGCTCGCTACATTGTTCTCCACATAAAGTGAAGAAGTCCAGCAAATCTGGACTTTAAATAGTTACCCTATATGTGACATATGTAACACATCGGACAGGACGTGTGACATATATGACAGGCGTCGCTTCATATGACATATTTCATATGATTCGAGGGAAATTTACTTGTACAGTTGTCACAATACGATCGATCACTGGTTCCTTCAAAATCTTAAGGAGGCAAGGTGGAACCGAACCTTGCTATATAGTGCCAATGATGCTGAACTCCTTGGCAGCGCACCGGACCACTACACCATGGTGGGCATTGAATGATGTGTTTCTAATTTCGACCTTGAAGTATTACTAATCGCAACAGAGGGGTAATTATACCCAAAAAATGTACTTAAACAAATTTTTTGAATCTGGGAGGATTCGTCCGAGGAACGAATCCTCTCAGTCCAAGGTGATGTTCTGTCGTCCTAACCACTTCACTATGATGTATCCAAAATTTTGAATCTGGTGAGTAAACAGTCTATAGCTTGTTTCTTAAAGCTCTCGTTGAAATGCATACTACAAGGTGGCGCAAAAAAGTTCCATTTTATCTTTTCCATGAATTTTGGACCCAACAATTTTTTCCTAACTATAACCCTATTAGGAGTATTCGTTGCTTTGAATTGATTGCGCGCATTCTCGAAACGCGGAAGCGTTTCCTGATTCAGAAGAAAAATACAAAAATGACTATTTTCGCTTCAAAAAATCAGTTTTTTCCTTGAATCAGGGTCAGAAAATCATGTCCACGCTTCGAGAATGCACGCAATCGATTACCCTTATCGAATTACCTCTAAGTGCCGTACGCGTTTAGTGTAGTACATTACACGTTTAATGTAGTAGGATAGGGTCATTTTTAGGAAAAAATTTTGGGTCCAAAATTCATGAAAAAAATGGTAAAATGGAACTTTTTTTGCGTCACCCTCTATTTATTTTTTATTTTTACAACTTATTAACGAATTGATTAAATCTGATATCAGGGCGTTTTTTCCACAACTCCTCTATTACAGATTCATCCAAAAGTGTTGAAGTATCACCCAAACTTGCTTTATGATCTCCTTCTGCAATAATCCTCAAAATTCTTCTCGTAATTTTTCCGGAACGAGTTTTTGGCAAGCCATTTGATTCATGAATAACGTATGGGATTGCGAACGAACCGATTTTTTCTCGCACTATTTGTTTTATTTGATCGATGAGATTGGGCGTTAGAGTTTTACCCTAAATATATGAAGTTATACAATTTTATTCTATAGGCAGTCTTACATTCCTCAAAATAACGAATGCATATGGAACTTGTCCTTTGCTGGGATGTGGTACAGCAACCACAGCGGATTCTACTACATCCGTGTGTAGCACAATAACAGACTCAATTTCAGAAGTGGATAATAGATGTCCGGAAACATTCATATTGTCATCAACTCGACCTGTGACCCAATAGTAGGAGTCATGATCACGTCTGGCTCCATCGCCGGTGAAATAGAGTCCAGGATAGGTGGAGAAATAGGTTTTGACGAAACGAGAATGGTCATCCCAGATTGTGCGAGCCATTCCTGGCCAAGCTTTGGCGAAGCACTAAAATGACCGAGTTCAGTGAAAGTGAATTTTTTGTGCCTACCAAATTCCCTTCGGATTCACCTCGCAAAAGATTTCCTTTATCATCAACTAAAACTGGATAGACACCGAAAAATGGATTTGTTGCAGAGCCTGGCTTTGTTGGGGTAGCTCCTGGTAAGGGTGTCAGCATTGGGCCGCCCTAAAGATTTTAAAAATGAATTCACAGGTAGGACAGATATATTCCATTTCAACTGGAGTCAGAAAAAAAGTTAGGGACTCATAGTGCATTGGATAAGGAAGCCGCCCGTTCGATCTGGCAAGTTAAGCAACGTTGTGCCTGCGAGTTCAATTCCCACTAGAGCAAAACTTTTTGGTTTTCAAAAAACTTTTTTCCAAAAAATGGAGCAATCCTGTGCAGCTATTTTTGGAAAAAAGTTTTACTCTAGTGGGAATCAAACCCGCGGGCTCAACGTTGCCTAACTTGCCAGATCGGACGGGCGGCTTCCTTATCCACTGGTTCTCCAAGCACAAAATTACCGTTTCCGTTTGCCAATAAGTATCTACAATAGCACATCTTTCTTCACCTACAATCCTGTGCAGCCATCTCCAAGCGCCGGGATTTATCGGCTCTCCCGCGACTCCGATGACTTTGAGGGAGTCTCGAGAATGTTTCGTGACCATTTTGTCTGGATAGGCCATAAGTGAACGTACAGCAGTGGGAGCTGTTTGCAATTTGGTGACCTAAAGATGGAGGTCTTATATGAAAAGTGCAAGACAGGGCCATACATTGTACTTTTCAACAATTTGCCATAACCTCGAAGCATTCGGGTAGTTAGGCAAACCCTCGAACAGCATTGTCGTTAGCCCATTTAGCAAAGGCCCATATACCACAAAAGTGTGTCCAGTAATCCATCCAATATCTGCGGTACACCAAAAGACATCATCCGGTTTTGTGTTGAAAATTGTCTTCACGGTTTGATAAGCATATGTCATGTAGCCGGTTGTTGTATGTACAAGACCTTTGATCAGCGTCATAATTTTTGGCCCAAATTGGGAGGGAGAAGGTTTTTAGAGAAAAAATCGATCGCCAGGCGCAAAAAGAGGGAAAAGTGCAGGCAAGGGTCAAAATTTAAAAAAATTTTGCCAATCGACTCAGCTTGCCTAGCGCTTGAAAATGAGTACCATATCATGGGATTTTAGCGATTTGACCCATGGCCGATTGGCTAACGTGCCTGGTCGTCGCTCACAGGGCGGGGGTTCAATCCCGCGCCGAAATGTCATTTTTTATTTTGTTGTCAAAATTCATAAAAATTTTTGCATATCCAAATTTTTATGCGGAAAACACGATAGCGCTATTATTTTTCCATGAAAACTTTTTGAAAAACAAAAAAATCTTTTTTGAGACCTTTTGATTTTTCCAATTTTTCTAAAAGTTTTCATGGAAAAATAATAGCGCTATCGTGTTTCCCGCATAAAAATGTGGATATGCAAAAATTTTTATGAATTTTGACAACAAAATAAAAAATGACTTTAGGGCGTTGGATCGAACCCGCGCCCTACGAATAAAGGCCGAGCTTTTGTAATATAATGCAAATTTTGTAATGTTTTAGTTTGAAACGAATCCTGTTCGAATAGAATCGAATATCTATCAAAAGTATTTCACATGATACTTAATGAATAAAGAACTTAAAGGCACCTGTGATGCAATAGATTTTTATGGGTATTTAACCATTGATTATGACGTGAAACAATTGATAAGAATAGAGTCTATCAAAAGAGCAGGGTACATGTTTTTTTCATCGAAATCGAAAGAAATTTGTGTGATATGTTAAAAAAAGAGCTTAAAGGCACAAATGCTGCAAAAATTTTTATTGCCATTTATCTACCGATTAATCACATGAAATTAGCCAATCGGCCATGGGTCAAACCCCCAAACACACAATATGGTACTCATTTTGAAGAGCTTGGCGAAATTTTTTTAATTTTGACCTATGCCTGCACCTTTTCGACATTTTGGTGCGCCATAAACCATTATGGGTATTCATTATAATGGGGGACCATAATGATTTTTATTTTTTCAAAAATTTTGAAAAACATGTGTGGGGAATTTTCATTTTTCCATGTTTGTGGCAATGAAGGTTTCGGTTCCGGCACTATAGTTTAGGTTCCAGTTCCGGTTCCAAATCGAAAGAGTTTCGGTTTAGGTTCCTGCACCGGAACTTTCTGTTAAAATTATAAATTAATACTTAACAAATCAATTTATAAACACAAAATCTCCGGTTCTAGAATCGGAACCTAAATTTTGGAACCGGTACCGGGTGTGAAACCTTCATTGGTTTGGGGGAAGGTACCCCGCCCCGATAATTACCTACCTTTGGGTGTTCCAGTTGAACCCCTAAAATGGCGTTAGATATCTATAAGACTAGAAATTTGCTACTTACGAAGTATATAAGATAAAAAGTGGGTCTTCTGAGTCATTCCATTCGATTTTTGAATTTTGTAAGTTTTTGGAGCCTACTGCCTCAATTTCTTTGTGCCATAAGGAATCTATTTTCTTGTTAAGTTTCACTATGGGTGGGGTGGCTCCCTGAGGTTTCTGAACCCTTTTAAGATGCTCTAACATGATTACAGAATCCATCGAATGTCCCTATAATGAAAAATTGATGGATATTAGTGATGCTCAAGTTACAAAAAGTGACAAGTTTTGTTACCGACCCTTTTAATATGCGAATTTTGGGACCAGTATAAGTTGTTCGTGGTAACAAAGGTGACAATTTGGTCACCATTGCCACCACGAGCAATTTACGGCACTATAAATTTTGCCACGAATCTCGCCACGCTAACTTTCGCCACGATAAATTTCGTCACTTTCATGTCAATAAACATATTTAATTTCAAACTAATTGAGTTGCCTTATTTGCAAAAAATATCTATATTGACACGAACGTGGCGAAAGTTATAGTGCCCAATTTACACTGTGCTTACAATTCGCATATTAAAAGGGACAGCTACAAAAATTGACACTTTTTATAACTTAGCATTACTAGTGACTATTTAAAAGAATAAGTCACCTTTTCTTGGCATATTAATAAAGCTTGATTTGCGATTTCTTTTAATGGTATTGCCTTGTTTCCTCTGTAAAATCCATCAGCGGTTAATAAAACCTTTGCTTTAGATTGTTGAATTCGATTGGATAATGAATCGGCACTAAAAGGCACCAGGGCTGCTTCGAAACAAAGTAGGAACAGGGAAGGAAACAGGCTCAAAAAGTATGTTCCCTAAAGGCTGGCAGCATAATTTTTTAAATGATGCAAAATGCTTTTCAAGAAGGGAACTTCATTAGAGTAACATAAGTTTTTCGGCTAGATAAAAATATATCTTCAAAAAACCTCAAAAGTTCCCATGCAATACGACCAGGGAACATTGAGTTTTTTGAAGATATCTTCTTCTCTAGCTGAAAAACTTATGTTGCTCTAGTGAAGTTTCCTTCCTGAAAAGCATTTTTGTGTCAATTAAAAAAATAATTATGCTGCCAGCCATTCGGGAACATACTTTTTGAGCCTGTTCCCACTTTGTTCCGACGCAGCCCTGAAAGGCACATTTTTGATTTTGAATTAGATTTTTGAAAAATTTCGGGCAAGAACATAGGGGGACCATTAGGAAAAATTTTTGTTTTTCGATTTCTCGAATGGGGCAATTATCGGATTGCCTCCTCGCTATGTGCCTGTCTTGTATAACCAAATTTTTCCTAATTCAGGGAAATATTTTAAAGGTTCGGCATAGCGAGCAATCAATTTCTCACGTAGAAAACACATAGGCGGGATTTGTAGTTTTGTCGTGTCGCGACACAACAGTGCATTTTTGTGTCGTACGACAGCGTTTATAATTCGTACGACGCGTCACGACACGACGGAAGTATAAAAAAATTATTTTGGTGAGGATTAAAAAAATTGAGGCCTAAAAATTGGATTATGTAATAATTTAACGACCCCTTATTGCTTGAACGCTACCTAAATCCAGCAAAAACCACTGAATGCAAGGCACCGATTCTAGCAGAAGCCAGCAAGGCTATTGGGAGTTCGATTGTCATCGGCAAATAGATAGCTATCACATCACCCTTCTTGACACCTTTTGTCCGGAGAACTTCGGCCAACTTGACAACTTCACCCAGAAGTTCTTGATAGGTTATGGTCATTTGGTCTCCAGGCTCATTACCTTCCCATATATAGGCAATTTTGGAGCCGAGATCTAAAATGAAATTTATTGAGGCAAAAATGATCCCTTGGAGCAAATTTGAAAATTAGAGTCAGCATTGTATTCCCCATGGAGAAAAATTTTTTTACGATAGTTGCCCCTGAGCCTCAGCTATCTTAAAAAAATTAAGGTGAAATAATGTTTCCTTACCGAGATATATCGATTTTGAGAAAATTTGTCCCCGAACTTTTGCCTCCCTGATACCTCTTTGAATATTCCTCTCCAAACAGTTGTAAGCCATGTTCGTTTTGGCACCTTCCATAAATTTCACAAAAACTTCTCCCTTTCGATGATCGAAATTGTATTCCAACCCTTTGTCTGACCACATTTCAAAATGTAGCTCTTTTGCGACACTCTTCCAAAATGTGTCCGGTTCTTCTATGGATTGTCGATAAAGCTCTTGGTATTGAGCTAGGCTACGGATATAAGAATGTTGTTTAATATTTGGAGATGGGTAGTAGATTTCTTCGGCTTTATGAAGATGAGTTTGTTCTATTAGAGATTGATGATCATATTTGAATTGTTTGTCCAAATCGAATTTTTGCTTTAGGAATTCGTGTTTGTATGAACTAGAGAGGTCTAAAAATATACATGAAGGTTTGAATAAAAAATTTTATAAATCGGATAGAAACGATCAAAAAAGGTAGACCTAGGGAGGAGGTACCAAGGCTGCAACGAGACAGATCCAAGGACGGAACCGGAACAGCAGGGTATGGAACCAGAACGGAATAACAAAAATGACCGGAGCGGAACAAAATTCTTAAATTTTCTTCGGTCCCCTATATTTTTCTAAAATTCCAAAATTTTGGGCAAAACAAGGGGAACCAAGGTGATTTTTATCAAATTTTTTTTCAAAAAATTTTTTCCAAAAAAGAGGGGACCAAGGGGATTTTTTTCAATTTTTTACCCACCTTGGTGAGAGAAACAACTCCGTATCCCCCATTAATTAGGCCCTTGCCAGGACACAATCCTGCGAAATCGAAATTTTTACCTTTTCCTGAGGAAATCGGTTTTTTGACCTTTTTCGAAAAATTGGCATAACTTTTTCATTTTGAAGAGCTTTCACTCGAAATTTAAAAAAATTTTCTTAAAAAAATTCTTAAAAAAACTTTAAAAAGAAATAACTCAGAGTAGACAGCGCTATTTTACGCGATCGACCACTTAAACGATTCCTTTGGGTGAAAGGCTCGTTTACATACTCAGCGTTTACACTAGCGGAAACTTTATACTCTATTTAACTCTTATTTGCCGAAAGCGTTTACGCTTGCATTTATGCTGGGTATGTAAACGAGTTTTAAGTTAAAACTCTATAGAGCCCTTTTCCCGAGCGTTGAAAAAGTTTGTTTGTTATTTCAAAAAGTGTGTGGCAAGCCGTAGGCTTGCCACGTCGCTTAGAAGGCTCCGCCTTCTAAGCGAAGCTGGGCTTAGTGGAGGAATAAGCGGCAGTTCGGTGAACGGCCGCGTATAACTCTGTTGTATGTTTATTATACGGTTAATAAATAGTAATATCTGACCCGGAGTACCGCTACGACAATTGGAGGTCCTAGGTACAAGGTCTACAGGGCCTCATCGAACTCCCCGTCGAGCTAAATTTGTTTTGTCCAGAGTTCTGGAATTTATTATTTTTGATTAAGTGCGCACTCAGCGGGTATATTTTGGTTCTTTAAAGAAAAATTTTATACTAGAATTTATCCCCCTCACTGACCCAGATAGCGCACTTTTTGAACTCGCTCATATATATTAAAAAAAAAAAAAAATTAAAATTAACCTTTTATCCTGATATTGCGCAATATTAACATTTTTGGTGGAAAATATATTTTCGGTAAGTTAATAAAGGAGTTTTTTCCGTCAAAAGGATCCTAACAATCATATATTGGACGGAAACCCTGATATTTTATGTTTTATTATATTATTACGGAGCGAGAATATTCAGATTTATTCAGTATTTGTCCGGACAACCTATATTAAATTAATTTTTGGATATTTGAAATCCATTTGATTATTTTTGGAGATCTGCGGTCAGTTATTTCTTGCACACTGCTTTAGATTATAGCAATTAGGAGCACACTGCACAATGCCGGTAATGATAGCACAAAGCTTATTATTAGACATTTTTGCAACACTCTCGGGGAGAAAATTAAGAGAAGTAAGATATGTTAGCAGGGATTGGAATGTTACGGTAGTCAAAGGGTCAAAAATTTTACCAAGAGAGAAGATAAAGAGCATTTGCATAGATGGGAATGAAATAATATTATGGTACGATCATTTCAGAGACAAGGATAGGGATAACTTTTTTCGAGACAGATCGCTAAACGCTGATCTAGCGATCCAGACATTTTGGAATCCCAATCGATTTTTCATGGAAAGTTTATGTATCAGAACCCCTCATGAATCGGAGAACACTCTGTTGGAGCTATTTAGATCATCAGAAAGGCCTATGTTTATAGGTCAAATTGATTTAATCTTAAGTCAGAGTAATGATTACAATTCATTTTTCGAAAACACTAAATTATTTCAAAATATAGTTTATCCCAAAAGAATAGAGTGTTGTTATGATGATCTATCTTTAATAAAAAATGAAAGAGTCTTTGAGTCTCCTTTCCTAGAGACATTAATATTTATTTACATTGGCCCAAATCTAATCTGGGTAGACGAAAATATAACAACCCAAACATTGATCAATTTTATAAAATTTAAGGGTGTCAAAAGGGTAAAGACTAAGTCTCTCTATCTACCCTCGGGACGTCTTTTCCCAACGTTTTTTGAAGAGTTTATGAGGACATTCTTAGAGGAGGAGGACCCTTCGACATATTTTGAATCAATAAACTTCTTAGATTGCCCGCGATTTTGGGACAATTTAATAGGGAGTTATGCTACCGTAAGAACATACACAACCCCCTGCTCATCACCCCGCTCAAACCCCTACTTGACTAGATACGTAGTGAACAAAGACAGAAAATGGAAGATGTACATCGAGTTTGACAGAACATGTAGCATCAGGTTTCTAGTTAAGAAAAGATTTTTAATCGAAGATTTGGATGAACTTGAGAGCCTAGGATATTTTTTGGACTTCTTTAAAAATGTACTAGAAGCAAAAAACTAATTCTATTCAAATATTACTTTTTTACCGTACTTCTTTCGTTAGACAGAAATATAATTATGAAAATCACAAGCCTTTGCTTACGTAAAGGCTCATGATTTCCATAATTACATTTTTCCTTCTCAGAAGCAATCCTTTTTCTCGTGATGTTTGCGACTATTTCTCTTTCCCAGAATCATTTTTTTTCTCGTGATGTTTGCGACTAAAAGCTTTCATTATCCTATTCAACGAGCAGAAAACTACAATCCTATGGCCAAGGGTTAAGTTTAAAGCTCCAAGAATAGCTAAATCATACGACTTTCTATTATCGTTTCATGCGATTTTCTGAGTATGGGCTTGAGAATAAAGTCCATAAGCAGAAAATCACAAGACTACTTTAATTAATTCTAATTATTCTCGACGAAACCTACAAAAACTTTGTAGGGAGCACATAAACCTTTGCACTTTCCATATATAAATTAGCCGTCTGACAAACAACTTATGTCACGTTACGTAACTACCGTAGGCCGCCTACGAAAGAAATAAGCCAATGAAATTTGTCCTCGGGATGGATTGAGGCCACGCCTTAAAAATTACAAGGTCGCGTTCTTCCCCACTTTCACTCACCCTTCAGCTCAACCGGGAGAGCGACAGCGTTGTTTAATTTTCTTAGCGAATTTTTCAACTTTCTTGCTTATATAGAACTTACCAATAACTTAACGAGTAGATCCCTTACTCAACAGCTTAAAGCTGGGTAGTAAAAAGAAGCGTCGAAGTGAAGAGTTTAGGGCAGAAAAAGAACGAGCTTTAGAAAATAGGGAAGCTCAAGAACTTGCACGCGATTTAAGAGCTAGAGCAAGAGAGCAAAAACGAATAATGGCTGAGGAAATCATAAATTCTCTTGATGAACTTAAAACATCTTTGATTGCAATTGATGCAAAACTTAATCACTCCAACACCCCTCAATACTCCTGTCCACTTTATGACGGTTCATATCCAATCGAAAACTGGGTCCCACTATGGAATAAAATGGTAAATTTTTATGGGTGGCCCGTTGAAACAGCTCTAAAAAAGCTTCCCGCATTTTTGATTCTAAAAGCGAGCGATGCTCTAAATTCTTTGGATGAGAACCAGAAGAGTGTCTATAAAACATGTATGGACACTCTGGCAGAGAAACTTAAATTCCCTGACAATACGGAAAAAATGAGGGATCAGCTGAATAACCGAAAACAAGGGAAAAACGAAAGTGTTAGTGAATATCTTAACAGTATTAAAAAATTAGTGAAGAGTAGCTACCCGTCATCTAGATTTACGGATGCTAACAGCATCAAGTTAATTACTATAGAGAGTTTTATAAAAGGGTTGCGCCCTGAGATTAAGGCACAGGTTAAGCGAGAACTCAAAGGTAAGGCACCAGAAAACCTAGAGGAACTTGTGAAAATTGCAGACGCAGAGGAATTGGTCCAAATGAGTTTAAATAGCAGTAATGAGAGTGGTGCCAAACTTCAGCAAACACTTGAGATGACCCAGGATATAGCCAAAAAGGTAGACCAGGTTACTTCCAAAATGAACCAAATGAATATAGTAGCCGCTATTCCAACGCCAGCAAACCAAAACAATGGATTTGTTCGAACTAGATTCAATCGTTTTTTCAACCGTGGCAGCGGATTTTCAAGCCGTGGTTCAAGACCATTCAACCGTAATATGTCAGCCCCACCGGGCAGGAATAACAACTACAGAAGTGCGTGGAGAGGCACCTCAAATGATCGATTCTTCAGATCCTCCAACGGTAATTACCGGGAGCGAGGATTCTTCAATCCCTCCGACGGTAGAAGCCGGGAGCGAGGCATTTTAAACTACTCCGACGGTAACAACCGGGAGCGAAACTTCACAAGAGCAAACGAATTCCGTGCTAGAGGCAATAATACAACAAATCGTGGAGGCAGATGGAACAATCGGAGACCATTTCAGCGTGGCAGAGGTGGTTTTGCAGTCAACGCTGTGAGGTCCGAAACACAAAATGAAAATGAGCACCGCAATGCACCAAGCTCACCATTTTCCACAACACTCATGTCCATGCTGTCCATTATCGTATTATTCGGATTATTTGGAAAAATTGATGCCAATTCGCGAGTATATCACATCTGCAATATTGGCGGTGATGCCCAATACATTGCGCCGCCACAATACCACCGGTGTGATGTTCCAGAAATACGAGAGGTAACTAAGGCAACAATAGAACTGTATGTTACAAAAACAAGAGTTGAACTTCTGGAACTATACTCCTGCACCAAGGTCATTCATGAGAGCTGCAAAATTAGTTATTGGTTAAAATGGCCCGAGCGCCGTTTCTGGAAATTCAGCTATTCCATTGATATCGATAAATGCTGGAACATGGTCAAAGAAGGCAAGATAGATGGAACGGATCTCGTTAGAGTAAAGGATGGCCATTGGGAAACTCCTTTCGAATTTCCTCAACATTCCATATTTCAGTGGCCCGGATCGACAGAATGTGATAAAAACGAGCAGTATGTTGTTTTAAAGGGAGATCTCCATTATTCTGATAAGACATTGCACTCCAATATCGTATGGGACATGAAAACTTGTGACATTCATAACAAATCCTGCATCACTAACAACAAAACCCTTGTCTGGGAAATTCCAGATGAGAAGATATTCTGCGAGTATGAGACGACAGGCAAGCACGAAGCACTATTGTCCGAATCATGGATATTAGTCGATCAACAGAACGCAGCATTTATTGCTTCTAATGAGACATTATCAGAAGAGCAAGTCAAGCTTGGCTGTTTCCCGAATGGAACAAGAGCAATGGAAAATAACGCTGCAATTTATGTAGTTAAAATACATAATGAAACTGATGTCATCATTAACAATAGTACGGAAACACCATACGATCAGGGTACAATAGTATGGTCAACCACAAATATCCCAAGAATAAAGAGAAACGTCAACAAAAATCCAACCACTAAAGCCCCAACTACCGACAAAACTACGAAAAAAGCACAGACAACCATCACAACTGGCCAAGTCCCATTAGATTTATTCCTTGAAAATGAAGTAACAACAAAACTGGAAGTAACAACAAAACTGCCTGCGACTAACATACCCTTGGACTCTAAAGGGAGATTACAAGAAAATTCCTTACTGGATGCGGCAGCAGAATTTGGTAAGCAAAATAACAACAATTTGAATACAAAATTAAATTACGGGAGCTATCGAATTACTGATTGGGCACATAGGGCATTTGCCACAACATTTAAAAGTATCTGTGATTCCCACAATGATAGGATAAAGTTGATTCACGCTTGGTGTCAAATTGATCCGACAACATGCATGCGAATCTACTTATCACGGAATGATATATCAGCTACAAGAGTGGGAGAGGTATTTAAGGTAACCGCTTGCGCTTCGGTAATCCCTGATAAATTTTATTGGGATAACAAGATTAACGAAAAATGCTACGCAGAAACACCAGTATTAGTATCCAATGTGAAATTGTTCATTAAACCGGGTACTAGAGAATTGGTAGCAGAAGGCAATGCTATTCAATGTGAAAATCGGACAATGCCCGTATACAAAAATAAAGAAGGAAGATGGCGCACTGTTGGGGGTACATTATCCGTAACAGTGATCGACCGTGACATCAACATGCCGGAAAAAATGAAAGAACTAGTATTTAAAGCCCCGTCGGTCTATCAATCAGATCTAAATGTATATGCAGCAAAAGCATTGCTATTATCTTCATATACGAATAGGATTAATCGTCAAGAACCCCAGGCAAGTCTAACCGAGTCAAACATCGATTCATTCGAACGATTTGGTGATAACATGCACGAGAGCTTGGACTGGATAAAAAGCTCAAGTTTAACAGCTGCCGAATGGATTTCGACTCATGCGACGAAACTCAAAGATCATACAGTGGATAGTGTTGTAGGCCTATTTAGTTTTATGAAAACATGGTACTACGTGGTGATGGGAGTATGCGGTATCATCTTGCTAGGAATATGCATTACAGTCTATTGTTGGGGTAAATCACAAATTAGCATGATTTTTGGAGGCCGGTTAATAAGATCAGTAACAGTGAAGGAAAGAGATCAAACGGTCAACGCCATCCGAAATGAGCCAGCAGAGCCTGAGGAAATTGAGCTAATGCATAAACCAGTACAAATGCTGAACTACGTCCCACAGGTATACATGATAACAAATGACGGAATGCCACCACAGCCAATTATTCGAATAAGAATCAATGGCCATGAAGCAAGAGCGATTCTAGATACGGGTTCAAACACCGTGACTATCAACCCTAATTTTGCTAAACGTACAGGAATACAATACCATCACTGCAAGATGGAAGGACGAGTTGCTAACGACTCAATGTTAGAATTTAGAGGGCATACAAGCAGGTATACGACAATTACCATCTTTGAGGATGAAGGGAGAAGCATGGATATAGATATGGAGATGATGGTTTTAAATAACGATCTTCCGAATTGTGATGCAATTTTAGGATACGACTTCCTCAAAGAGCTTGACAGAAAAATCAATAACTTTTCGATAAGTATCCAGAGTTCGACGATTATATTTAGCGAAAACGACTACCCATTCATTACGACAAAACACTTGGTAGCTATGAACGAAGCAAAGCTCAAGAGAGATGCGACGGTCTACGCAATGACAGTATCTCAGGAGGTAAGCAGTGCCATAAGCTCATTACAACCCTACATTAAAATCTACATTGACAAATCGGTTGTAATAAGCCTGTTTGATACTGGATCATGCCTGAGTTATATGAAGGAATCAACAGCAAGAAATCTGAACTTATACGTAAAACCACTGCGTAGCAAACTCACAGCGAAGGCAGCCAACGGAACTCCAATATCTTTCATTGGAAAGGTAGACGTAGCTTTGAAGATTGGAGACGCAGATTTAAAGGTGGAAATGTTAGTAAGCAAATCGGAATTTTGCCCCTCACCAGCACTCATTGGGATGGATATTGTGAGAAAAATTGTAGAGAAAGGTCATGAAATCACAATCAAACCTGGAAGCGATTCTATTCTGATTGGAGGATCCGAAGAACCTATGTTGACAGCAGGAATTATCTCGGATGAAATGTGCAACTATGATGTAAGGTTGGCGGAAGATATTGTGCTTGAAGGAGGAAAAGAATATGAGATTTGGGCAAAAGTAGATGCCACATTCCCCGAATCATGGGTTATGGTGACTAGCGATCATGAGAAAAGTTCATTAGAAAATTGTTCATTAGTGGGCAGAACAGCTTGCACACCAGGTGCAACAGGAAATGTACCGGTACGCATCATAAGTATTGGAAACGCGAAGTATAGATACAAATCAGGAGATATCATTGCTAAGTTAGAATTCGCAAGGGATGATTGGAGACCAGGTGATATACCAGAAGTACGCGCTATAAAAGATGACAATGAAGACTACGATCACACCTACATACCAGAAGAAGCAGATTGGACTGAGAAAGTTCCATATTTGACCAACCAAACGCCAGCCCAACCATCACGACTATCAGAGTTGATCAACCTTAAAGGTACATGTTTGTCATCTAAAGCACAAAGCAAGCTGAAACGCTTAATAGACAAGTACCATAAAGCATTCTATACAGAAGGTGGACTGATTGGTCGATACAATGGTCCAATTCAACATAGAATAGATCTACTACCGAACGTTGAACCGATTCAAAAACGACCGTATAGGGTCCCGATGGCATTACGAGAAGAGATCCAGAAACAGATCGATGAACATCTCAGACAAGGCATAATTCAACCATCCGAATCAGCCTTTAGCTCGCCAATATGTTTAGTCATGAAGAAAGATGGAACCTACCGCTTCTGTGTAGATTATCGAGGTTTGAATGACAAAACGGTTAAATCAAAAACTTTGCTACCGTTAATGCTAGACCTGTATGACTTATTGCCGTCCGAAGGCAGGATATTTTCGACTTTTGATTTTATCTCAGGTTTCTACCAGGTAGACGTTTATCCACCTCATCGTGAGCGCACAGCTTTTGCTACATGGAATGGAATGCTATATGAATATGTTCGTATGCCTATGGGGCTTATGAATAGCCCCGCTACCTTTCAGAAAATTATGGACAATATGCGGAAAGAGCTCACCGTTCGCGCCTTTTGTTACATTGACGATGTTATAATTGTGAGCGCTGACGAGGATGAACACTTGGCGGATATCGAAACATTTCTAAAGGTAATCATCAAATACAACATGACCTTAAAATTGCAAAAGTGTGAATTTGGGAAGAACAAAATTAAGTATCTGGGTATGATCATTAGCGAGGAAGGCATAGCACCTGACCCAGACAATGTCAATAAGATCGTAGCTATTGAGCCGCCTAAAACATTGAGGCAATTAAGGTCATTTATTGGAATGTGTTCTTACTGGAGGAGATACATTGATAATTTCGCAGAAGTAATGGCACCACTATACAGCCTCACTAAGAAAAAGGACGATGGAAAAAACCCAAAAATAGAAAACGAATGGACTGAGATCCACCAAAATGCATTTGAGGAGATGAAGAAGCGACTAACTAGTGCGCCCATACTAGCCGCACCAAGATTCAAGCAACCGTTTATTATTGATTGTGACGCGTCTAAGCATGCAGTTAGCGCATGCTTAATACAAATTGATGGCGAAGGAGTTGAACATCCGGTAGCCTTCGCGAGTCGCACATTGAACCGGCATGAAGCACGATATCCGAGCGTTGAGAGTGAAGCGTAGGCTATTGCTTTTGCGATTAAACAATTCCGACCCTATATCGAAGGGAACCACACGACAGTCGTAAGGACGGATAACTCAGCGTTAACCTCCTTATTTAAGAGAAATGACTTGACCGGAAGGCTTGCAAAATATCAGATGGCTCTCCAAGCTATGGATCTCAAGATAGTGCATAGACCGGGAAAGGCAAACCTCGTGTGTGACTATATGAGCCGTTATGTTCCAAAAGAGCAGGAGAATATTGCTTCGGTCAGAAAAGTAGCAGAATTCATAAGGACCAATCTTAGAAAAAGAAAACATTCAGAAATCATACAAGAGAAAGATGAAAATTTAGCCAAACCTGGAAAGCAACTTATTGATATGGAAGAAATTCGCAGGGCTCAACAAGAGGACGATCTAATGCAATTTCTAGCCGAAATACTAAAATCTGGAAACTGGCCAATTAATTGGTCTGAAGGTTTTAAATCAAAACTGAAAGCGAAAATGACAAGATTGGTAATGAGAGATGGAATTTTGCAGAAAATGGAAGATTCGACTTTCAAGCCTCTGATTCCTCAATCGATTGGAAAGGATGTATTGTATAGGTTCCATGTCAATACAAACGATGGAGATAAACATCTAGATGCACAACAAATAACAGATTCTGTGAAACGCTATGCTGTCATACATGAAGCCGAGAAAATTGCAGAAACTGTAGTTGATAATTGCAATGAATGTCGACAAGGTATCCATGCCCTAACCAGACGGATGCTAAGAGTACAACAGCAAGAGGAAAATGACGACACCACTGACAGAAATGGAAAAGTTCAAAAAACTAATGATTTATTGAAAGATAATTACACGCTCCAGGATATCAAAGACGCACAGAAAAAGAATGTCGAATTTCAACAAATGTATAAAGCACTCAAGAACAACGAATGGCCAATAGCAACCAGAGAGAGAAATAAGTTAGAACAGCTGCTCTCTAACTATACCTTACGGGACGGCCTCATTTATCATAAACCGACAAGCGAGGACTCAGACTTGGGACTTAGGCTACTCATTCCTTATGCACTCAGAGAACCATTACTACACCTATACCACGCCCATCCTATGCAGGGAGCGCACTGTGGGGAAGAACGAACATTAGGAATCATACGGAAAAGATTCTACTGGCCTGGATTTACATCAGATGTATCCAAGTATGTGAGAGAATGCGAAATTTGTCAGAAGAGAAAACCAAATAATGCATCGACCCCAAAGAACGAGCCTCTGCATCCAATAAAAGTGATAAATAAACCTTGGACACAGCTACATTGTGACTTGATAGGCCCACTTCCACCGAGCAATCGAAAACTTTATGTTCTGACAGTTATTGACTCTTTTAGCAAGATGCTAGCAACAGCTGCGCTCACGCATAAAACTGCACAACAAGTTAGCGAAGCGTTACTTCGAATTTTCTGCATTTATGGCATACCTTCGACCTTGGCTTCCGACCAGGGACGAGAATTTGTAAACGAAGTGATGGATAATTTAGCAAAAACTTTGGGATTTCAACAAATTTTCACGAGTGCATATTGTCCCGCCAGCAACGGACAAGCAGAAAGAGCCAACGCGAACATCATTAATATGATTGCCTCGTTTTGCAACACATCCGGCACGGATTGGCCTAAGTATTTGCCCTTAGTAACAGCTGCCTATAATGCAAGCATACATGCGTCTACTCGAGAGACTCCATTTTTTATTATGCATGGCTACGACATGAGGCTGCCCAGTGACGTCGGAATGCTACCGGAAGAGGAAGACCAATCATTGGATATACCGCAGTATAAGCGAGAGCTCGTCAGAAAATTAAATCTTGCCTACGAGGCAGTTGAGGCGAATATCATTCGAGCTCAAGAAAAGCAGAAAAGAAATTATGACGAAGCTAATCGAACTAAGCCACATAAATTCGAGCAAGGCGATCTAGTTTTATTTTATAGGGACGCACCCCCAAACGAAGAAAGAAGCAAATTCTTCAAGAAATGGATAGGACCGCTAAGAATAGGCCGTATCAAAGGCCCAACAGTGACATTGCAGTATGTCAATGAAATCAAAGAACCCTTCAATACTCACGTCAACAAAATACGTCCATTTCATCAATCGGAGCCACTTCCCATTAGAAAGTTAGATGTTCCCGAGGCACCTCTTGATATTGTAGGGCAAGAGGGACAGGAAGGCATTGACATAAGTTAATGGAGCGACATGCTTCATATCCGTAATCGTTTCAACGGCTAAGAATAAAACTTCCTCATACTTTTCAACTATTTTAATTTTTACTTTAATTTGCTCGTCAGAATTAATTTTTCTTTCTTAGAAATCGTTAAGAATGTTTTTAAATAATTTTATTGAATTTTGATTGAATATTTTTATTAGTTAATTCATATGAGAAACGTAGTTGGTATTTTAGCTAGAATGCACCTTGTGAATAGAGTACACAGAAAATACTCAAATTCTTATTTTTATGTTTATGAGTACGTTTATACTCAATATTTTATTTTATACGAATTGACTTTATTATTTCGGAAAATTTAAGGATAATTTTGTATGACTCCATTTCATTCTTTATACCGAGAAAAACTTACTGCTTTAAGTATCGCTCAAGTTATCGCGACGTGCTTGACGAGATTGAAAATCCGAGACGTGGATATTCACATTTGATATATCAAAACACCAAATTTAGACAATGAGCGAAAATATTCTTCAGGAGTTCATTAATGCTGTAAGACAACTAAATAATATTGACCAGAGCAACAATATCAACAACAATCAATCGACTGAAAATCAATCGAGCACTGGTAGAGCAGGATTTGGAAACACACGTGGATTCGGAGTATTTGGTAACTCGCAAGTTTCTAGGCAAAGCAGGCCGAGAAGGAGACCACCCCCATATATCCGTGATAGAGCAAGACATACAGTCCAAAACCATCTTCGCAAACAAGATCGTACCCGAAGTCCTGAGCGTGATCGCCAACGAACACGAAGCCGAGATCGCCGACGAAGCCGTGATCGCCAACAAACTCGAAGCCGAGATCGCCGACGAAGCCGTGATCGCCAACGTTCACAAAGTCAAGATCGCCGACGAAAACAACGATCAGCCAGCCGAGCCCAAGAGCCAAACCAAAGACCAGATAATACAATCCAAAGGCTATCTCCAGTACCTGTGGTGATTCCACACAACCCGGATGGTTCTCCTCTGCCCCAACAAATTGTGTTACTTGGCTCATCCTATGACGTGCCAGAGGTTACTGAAAGAGGGCATGTGGGATCTTCACGTCCTCCACCAATAGGTCCACCGCCTCCAGGCCCACCCAAAAACAAAAATCCGGAAAACAATGGAAATCGGAAAGGAGGAATTGTCCCCGTTTTAGAACTTCCGGTTAATAGACAAAAAACACCCCCAAATACCGTTCGCCAGGTTCCGAGTGTACCACCTGCCAAGAGATCCAAGGCATCAACCCCGATCCGACAATTGATCCTTGCTGATACAGTCGAACAAGCGTCTGCGAACCTAAGCGACAACAATTTGATCGAAGAAATCCTTAATGAATTCCAAAACAACCCGCCACAACCTATTATTTCGAATGATGAAATAGATGAAATTTTGAGTCAGTAATAATTATGATACCAAGTTCATAAGGAGCATGATTTTTCCATTGTACCGAATTGGTAATAAACTTGTTGAATATATATAAGTCAAACAATCTTATATAATAATCTAATTTCATAGACAAGTCCAAACTTAGAAGTTAACTCAATCTAATAGAATCAACCCAATAGCCGATTTATTGGTATGGGTGATGTGAAAACCTGTACTTAATACTAAAAGTCCATTCTCAGAAGTAAAATAAGTCCAGAATACCTTACCCTATGGCTTCAATCAAAATCGGGGGTCCTAAATTTTGGATTTAAGGGATTTTTCCGACCCAAGGATTTTATCGCTCATTCATTTGATACACACCCATTTGTAATCATTCTTCCAATCATTCTATAATTCATCACACACAGGCGGAGTTCTTCAGACTCTTATACGCCTTTGAAAACGGCTGTGGAAAACCTAAATTGGAATTATTTTTGAATACGAAATGGAAAACTCATTGAGAAACAACAAAATCATTTATCAGAAATTGAATATAGTACAAAGTAGCCAAACACAAATTATTTAGAGCCGCTCGAAGATCCAGGCCCAATGGCAGTTATCTTTTTGAATTTCTTTTTCTAAAAACTCAAATTTATTAATAGAGGAACAATCCAATACCTTCCCAATTATCCCAGAATCCAAAAGGATCTGAGACAATACTTTCAGAACTTCTTCATCAGGCAATTTATCTTCTAAATATGATCGCACGTGTTCAATACATCCACCAACATCCCCAGATTTAACCCATCCAAAGGTCTTATCAGTCCACATTACTTTAAAGTAGGGAACCTCTTCAGGAGACCATTGAAACATATCAACCACCGCACTTACGCCACTGGGATTAACAAGTACCGGGATTCGATCGCTTCTTCCAAGAAGTTGCCGTTTGTAAAGCATTTCGTGACGTCTCTAAAAACTTTCATTAGACATCTGATAAGATGATTTGAAATACCACATCTCTTTTATATTTCTCAACATTAAATATTCTGACCGACGGTAAAAAGTCCAAGGACGGTATGACTTCATATTCTACAGGGTGACCTGGATAGTCCTAAAAATCTTTATAGAAAGGAATGTAGAGACAACTTACTACATGCTTGATGTAGAAGAAATTTTCTCCTTCATCAGATTTCTTAATCTCCAAGATCAAAATCTTTGTCCTGGATCCATCTGGGTTCTTGAGACGGGCCAAATCACCAACTTTCCAATTTTTTTTGGAGTAGGGTGGACTTGGCGATTCACAATACTCATTCCTCTTCCGCTCAAAGATAGCAGAAGTCAAAGATGATTTCGGAATTTTTTTTAGCAACTTTAATAGCACGCCTAAAAATGTGTAGCCCAGTTTTATCTCAGACATGAGAAGTGATAAGAAAGTGACTAGGATTCATCGACGAAGGACCCAAGCAACCCGGAAGGGGCTAGAGGAAAAAACACTAGCCCTCCGCCAAGCCACCAGGGTAAAGTCCACTGCTCCTAATCACTGCTTAAACACTGTTAAAATTTTTTTTTTGGGGAACTAGACAGGAATCCGGACGATTTTTTTTTCGGAACTTACATCTTAATATTTATTTCCAAAATACAAACCAAAGATAGAAGACTTTTGCCAAAATATGTTGGTAATCTGAAAAGATAAGGAATTTATTCAGCTAAATATCCTCTTATAAATTAATTGAACCAGTTTCCCAACTCGATAGGCAGCATGAAGCTTTATCATCATCAAATGAAAAAGTAAGAAACACCATAGCAACAGTGAATTTTGTCCAGCCACAACTTTCCGTAAGCGCAAGTGAAAACAAATGGGAACAAATAAGACACAAATGAGCAATTAAATGCATAAACGTCCACAGAGTGCAGCCAAACAACAATAAGAAACCTAAATGAAAATAATATAAATAAAATAAAAAATTTTTTTTTTGTACCAAATAAAAATTTTTTTTCCCCCAAGATGACCCGTATGTGGCAAGCCGTAGGCTTGCCACGTCGCTTAGAAGGCTCCGCCTTCTAAGCGAAGCTGGGCTTCGTGGAGGAATAAGCGGCAGTTCGGTGAACGGCCGCGTATAACTCTGTTGTATGTTTATTATACGGTTAATAAATAGTAATATCTGACCCGGAGTACCGCTACGACAAGTGTTAAAAACTACCAAAAATTACAGTTTTGTGACACAAAACGTGTCACAAAATTTTTTAAGAGTTATTACTTTTCGTGCAATTCTCTCGTTTTTCTATCGATTTTCATCAAAAGTAACCTTTAAGAAAATTTGAGAAGAAATCAAGCTCTACAACTTTGGTAAAAGAGATTTTGAACGAATCTTTCTAGAAATCGATAAAATTCATTATCAAAATAAGTATCCTTACAAAATTTTTGTGACACCCAAAGCTCGGTTTTCTCGAAAATTTTGTTTTAAATATATTCATGTTATTAGCAATTTGAGGAAGCGTTTTATCAAGTTTTTTGGGTGTTTCCATTTTTTACGCATTTTGGTTCGCCGTGTAATAACGCTTTTAATAAATATTTATTACTATTTTTTAAACGATTACAAAAATTTTTTACAATACTTAAATTTAAAAAATTAAAGTTTACTTTTATTAGCAACAGCTTCTTTATAACTGACTCCATTAGTTAAAGTCTCTTTCTTTACAAGACGCATGAGGGTTCCAGTGCTAATCGATTTTGGACGTTCAATTGGCAAGCCCATTCCACGGTCCCAGATCAACTGTGCCATGCATCCAATAGCCCTGGAAACCCCGAGCATAACTGGATAGAAATCCATTTCTTTAATCCCGAAATGGTGTAAAAGTACCCCAGAATGAGCTTCGACGTTAGTCCAAGGATTTTTCACTCTTCCTTGTTCAATCAAAATTTCAGGTGCGATTTCATATAAAGCCGAGCTTAGTTTCATATATGGATCATCCGGCAAGTGCTTGAGTCCAAAAGAGCGGAAGGCTGTGTCTCTGGGATCGGTCGTCCTGAGAACTCCATGTCCGTATCCAGGAATGACTTGATCACTTTTTAAATGCTCCCGAAGATATGAGCGTAGTGTTTCTTTGGGTATGTCAACTCCAAATCTTGACATAAGTTTATTAAGAAAAATTAAGACTTCAGAATGTGCTCCACCCGCAAGAGGTCCAGACACAGCACCGATAGCTGCTGAAAAAGCTTGATAAGGATTAGCCAATGACGAGGACACTAGATGACATGTATGAGCAATGACATTTCCACCTTCATGATCACAATAAATGATGTTGTAGAGTCGGAGTAGGTTGATAAATTGAAGATTGTCATAGCCAAGGAATGCCGCATAGTTTGATGACCAATCTTTAGTCGGGTCTAAAAACGATTGACGTTAAAAATCAATCTATTTTTTCAAAAAATTTTGAGTACGCCACCGTTCTAATTTAACCACCACTACCCAGCTACTAAGCCTAAACAAAGAAAAACAAAAATCTAATTGTAAGATTGGGCCAATTAAAAAGTGCCGGCTTTTCAGTTTTGCATCAGTTTATTGCGTAAATTGGCTCCTATGACGTTTTCTATTCGAAAAATCGATGCGCGCGTTGCTGGAATTCTGGAAAACCTTTCCTAATCCTGATACAGGGGAGTGGGTGGGTGTATTAGTTTTGACTCCTTGGTACCTTTAGAGCAAAAGCTCGAATTTTATTTTAAAAAATTTCAAACACCACAATGGAGTAGCCAGACCCCCCCCCCCTTCCCTCGAGGAGGCAGTAAAGTTTAGTGACTTTTAAAAAATTACTCTCCCCCCTCACGCAAAGTCACTTTCTACCCTTCCTGGCAGCGTCGTAATTATAACAGAAAAACCAGAGGAAACTTCCTCTCCCAAAATAAAAAAGTTCTTAAAAAAATTATGTCTTTCTTGGAGAATGGATGAAATTTTGTAAACTTCCTTCTCAAATCAAAACTTCCCTACCTAAATTTGGATCCGCATTACGCAGCTGAGTCCGAATGGGGGTATTGTTTGGAGGGGGAGAGGGGAAGGTCATTTTTGGATTATCTTCGGAGCAGATATGGCATCCCTCTTCGTGTATGCGGGAGACCTTTATGATTCTTACCTAGCTCGTGATACACAACTCCATCTTTATACAAATTTCTATAAATCATAGCTGCGATCTTCGGCAACTTTGCCAACAAATCCATAGCATCTTCAAATATATATTCCCAATATCTCGATTTCTGTACTCCTTTGGCATAAGCTGCAGCAAATTTCGAATCTCCGGCCAAACTGGCGACAGCAGAAGAAAATTGCGCCATTGGATGCAAGGTTTTTGGGAAAGTCTTCAGCATTTTTTCAACATGTTCTGGAACTTTTCCGCGTTTCACCCACTCTTGTCTTATTTCTTCGACTTGATCTTCATTCGGAATATCTCCGGTTAACAGAAGGAAGAACACCGCTTCGGGTAAAGGTTGTCCCCCATTTTTGGATTTCGGGAGGAGTTGAAGGCATTCTTGAAGGGTGTAGCCACGAAAACGGATACCATGTTCAAGATCGATTTCGGACGTTTCGGTGAGAAGTGATTTGAGAGAACGCATTCCACCATAAATCATGTTAACTGTAACATGTTGGACAACCGTATTTCCGTGAGTTTTTCGAAAATCAGAAATTTTTTTGCTATGTTCAGCAATTTTATGGGCAAGAGTTTCTTTGAGACTCAAAGAACGGAAAGTTTCATTGTGTAGATGAAGAGCCATTTTTACCAACCTAAAATTTAGACTGTCATAACTATGATTTTTTAAACTTACTTTATACAGTTAAATAAAGGCTTGAAGTTGAATACTTGACTTTTAACAGGATTGATGAAAGAACACTACGTTACATGGCTTTTTATATTGTTTTTTTTTAAAGAGTCTAAAGTATGCGTTTCCGGTTAGTTATCTTTTTATCATGAAAATTATGTGATGGTAAAAAAACTGTATAAAGGAGTGGCTTGGGATGTCAAATATACCATGTGAAAAAAATAAATGTCTTTGCAATTATTGCTTAGATTATCAATAATGGGTCATTGCTTTGGGAAAAATAAGTTTGAGGAGTATTTTAAAGAGGGTGTACTTTGTAGCCACATCTCGAAAAAAATTATTTTCGCAAAAAAGACCCTATTATGGGTAATTTTATATGAAAAATCGATTGCAAGCACTCCCGAAACGTGAAAACACCATTTTAACCATGTTTTAGTAAAAAATCTATTTTTGGTTAATATGTCTTAACTAAAACGAGAGAAATGTTAATTGGTGTTAACCATATTAACCAAAAATCGATTTTTTACTAAAACATGGTTAAAATGGCATTTTCACACTATGTTAAATTAATTCTTTTTGTTCAAAATTGAACTGGGTTGTTTCGTCATTTTTGGCCATTGCGAAAAATTTCTGATCATTTTGGAACAATTTTGAAAAACTTTATTGGGCTGTCCAATAAGTATTTGCGGTTCAAAAAATGCTCTAATTTCATTATTTTTCATCCGTTTTCGATGAAATTTTTTTTCAGTAGTGGGTAAGAGTATATGCTGAATACGCTTCAATCGGTCTTTTTGAGAATAAGTCATGTTTTCGTGTCAATATACAGACTTTTCCAAAAAATTGGTGTTTTTCAATGTTGCAAATGAATTTTAAAATTTTGATATTTGGTTATAGAAGTCGATTTTTGACGAAATTTTCGACCTTACTAGGGTTTTTCTAGCGGGGAATCGATTGCGCGCATTTTTGAATCATGAAAAAAATTTCTCTAACCTGATTCAGGGAATGTAAATTTTTGAGCCATTTTAGGGGTATAAAAAACCCTGATTTTTAAAAAAGTCTGGATATTGACACGAAAACATGAGTTGTGCTTAAAAAGATCGGTTGGATCATATTCAGTATGCACTCTTACCCACTACTAAAAAAAAATTTCATCGAACACGAGCGAAAAATGCCGATTTTCGATATATTTTTTGGGCGACAACAATTTATGTTACAGCCCAATAAAAAAATTGGATCTTATTCAGCATATACTCTTACCCACTACTGAAAAAAAATTTCATCGAAAACGGATGAAAAATGATGAAATTAGAGCATTTTTTTGAGCCGCAAATACTTATTGGACAATAGCAGATTTTGCCATTTTTATTGAAAAAATGGGAAAATTTATACGATTTTGGTGAAAAATCGTAATAGGGGACCATTTAGGATTTTTTTAGAATTCTCAAAATTTGGTTTTTGAGGATTTTCATATTTTGGTTTTTTGAGAATTTATCTGACTCTTTTGAGAATTGGTCCTTTAGAAACGGCTCCTTTTGGAGAATTAGGGTCGTCATTGGAGGGGTTTAGCCATCTATGGTGTATTACACAACTTTCTTTCGTTAAAAAAAAAGAATTCACCCTGATCTCTCTCTCGACTCTATTCTTATCAATCAGCTCTCGTAATTAATTGATATCTAAATACCAATAAAAGTCTCTTGAGTCAGTCTGCCTTGTAGGCTTTTTGTTTGTTAGAGTATCAACAAATCTCTTTCGATTCTAAAGAAAAAAGTATACACCCATCTATTTAGACTGACTCAATTCTTATCAATCGGTTCACGTGATTAATCGGTGGATAAATGGCAATGCAAATTTTTTGCAGCACTTGTGCCTTTAAGCTCTTTTTTTAACATATCACACAAATTTCTTTCGATTTCGATGAAAAAACATGTACTCTGCTCTTTTGATAGACTCTATTCTTATCAATCGTTTCACGTCATAATCAATGGTTAAATACCAATAAAAATCTATTGCATCACAGGTGCCTTTAAGTTCTTTATTCGTTAAGTATCATGTGAAATACTTTTGATAGATATTCGATTCTATTCGAACAGGATTCGTTTCAAACTAAAACATTACAAAATTTGCATTATATTACAAAAGCTGTAAAAATCACGAGCAATAAAAACTGCTAAATACTTAAAAAATCATGTCTGATTAAAGGTCGAGCATAGAGATGAATCATTTTCAGATCTTGATATATTCATAGGATAATCACTCCAAAAACATTGTAAAAAAAATTATTCAGACCCTGATTCAGGGAAAATGATGTTTTATTGGAGCAAAAATGAACTAAAGTTATTTTTCGCCGGAAAGCTGACTATTTTTTCTATTGCATGCATTGACGTTACATGAAAAAATTTCCCTGACATTAATTTCCCTGGGTCAACTTGATCCCGGACTATTCAACTCAGGAAAACTCAATCAAGGGACAACCCCACCCGGATAATCAACCCTGATTATTCAACCCGGGACAACTCAACCTTTTGACAACTTAAAAGACCATGGTGACAGAAAATTTGCCCCCAAATAGGTTTCGACTAAAAAAATTTGCCCCAAACAGGGGCCAAATTTTCGACCAACAGGGCAGGTTTCGACTAAACAGCTATGGCTAGGACAAGTATATTCTAAATAGCTATGGTCAGGATAAGTATGGTTCAGTGCCATAGGCACTGAACTATTATATTTTTGATAAAAGTGCAAAAATATATCACAATAGATTTACACAAATCCATTTTCTTTTGAAAAGTCTCAAACTTCTCAACAGGTTGAGTTGTCCCTGGGTTGAATTGCCTCTGCGTTGAATTGTCATGGGTTGAATAGTCCGGGCCACGGCTATGTGCGGTTCCGGTAAGTTCCGGTCATTTTTGTTGTTCCAGTTCCGTTAAAATTAGACCGGAATATAGGGTGTTTCAGTGATTTGCCACCATTTAAAAATGCAAACTTTTGATAGAACAAACATTTTCTCATGCGGTTTTTTGCAAAATACTCAGGCAATGTGGGATTTTTAGACATATTCAATAAAATATTTTAAAAAATTTCAATTTTACTGAGAAAAGTTTTAAAAAATTCGAATTTTAGGCTATTTTAGAGTTATTTTCGACTAAAAATTATCTCGCCAACTTTAACGTATGAATTTTTTAAGCTTACAAGTAACACTCCTAACTTGTCCCCCTTCCGATTTTTCCGAAACTGAGCTCAAACGATTCTTCATACCAGACTTGATTATAAAATTTTTTGAAATTTTTGGCCCATAGAGCTTCCTGACTGAGATATGAGCGTTCAAAGTTTGCTGAATATACAGGGTGTGCCAAAATAAACGTCACTCCTCAGTAATTACCATAAGAATTTTCTTCATAACAGAAATTTTTTCACAAAAGATGATCCCTATATCCATTGCCGTAATTATGGGGGAACCGGGTGTAAATTCCTCCTCCCTTCTTCATAGACACTAGGACAACCGTCACCGTCACGGATAACGTGACTTAGGTCATCCGTCACCGAGGACGACCGTCATGATCATCCGCACAGGGAAATTCACATTCAAAGTTTTTAAAAAATAAAATAAAATTTTTTATAAATACAAATTTTGAAGAAGTCTTCTATAAGTTGTTCAGAATTGTTTCGCTTCCATCTTACAAAAGACCGTATCGAAAAATCTTTAAGGAAGCCAAGATATCATCAAAATAGTGGCGTTTCCGACTTGCTGAAACACCCTGTACATGATCTTTTAAGCATTTAGCAGTTTTTCTTTCTCATTATTTTTACAGCTTTTGTAGTATGATGCAAATTTTGTAATATTTTAGTTTGAAACGAACTCTATTCGAATAAAGTCGAATGCTTATCAAAAGTATTTCACATGATACTTAACAAACAAAGGGTGTAAAAGATACAAGTGTAAAAGAAGTTTTTGGTATTTAGCCATTTTCATCTAGAAAAAAGATAATCGCAATTCTTTGCGACATACCAGGATTTTTTGACCGAGTTTTTGACAAAGATCGGCTATTTTGACCCTGCTATAGAACTTTTCAAGTGATCTTCTCGAAATTGTAGCCTAGATTCCCAAGAAAATTTTAACATATCAGGTATTGTATGTTTGATCATCAGTTTACTAGCTAAAAGCCAATTTATTTTTGAAAAATGCCGATTTTTATGTTTTTAGGATTTCAAGCCCCCAAAATCCATTTTAGCTTTTGAACAAAAATGAGTTATTTTACCTTTCTGGGTAATAGCAAAAAATTTTCTGCCATTTTTTGAGTGAATCTGATCAAGTCTTAAAAATTGGCATTTTTGCTCTGAACCTGAACCTCGAGTCTGGACCAAAAAATAAAGTTATTCAAATTGCTCTAAAATGATCAAAATTTTTCCACCATGGCCCAAAACGGTAAAACAACTCATTTTTAGGCTAACATAATTAAGTTAAAATAGGTTTTTGGAATACTAAAACATCGAAAAATCGGCATTTTTCAAAAATAAATTGCCTTTTAGCTAGTAAACTTATGGGATATCCCCTCGATTTTGTTGTCAAAAATCTTATAATCTCGTCCTCTTCACAATGGTATATCATGATGTCGTTTTGGATCGTACTTTCAAAAGTTAGTCAGTGCGCACAGACAGGCAAACAGACATTACACTTTTTATATAAGAAGACTCTAGCCGCTTCACCAGTCAAAAGACCTGTACGTCGCTAGTTATAAATGCATACATGCACAAAGTCTTAGAAGTGGTTGCTCCGATGCGCTATGATTCTGGGCCCTCACCCAAAATCTGGTTTAAAATTATGAAAAATCTAACAAAGCTATAACTTTAACAATAAAAATGGTATTTTGAACAAATTCATATAATTTCAATTTAAAGTAATCAAACTTATTGAACAACAATGAGTCATTTAAAATTATTCTGGCGCATTGTAATAAGTTTTATTTAAAGGTTCGTTTTCTTCAACCTTTTGCGGCGAGTATTGCAAAATATTAAAGCGTTTAGTACCCATTTAGTAGTTGTTCGTGATAGACATGAAGTGGTCAAAAAGCAGCTAAACGACGTTCAGTATCCTGTCGTTGTTCATAGAAGGCATGAGGCGGTGAACACCTGAAGATTCTCGTTTTCTCTCCTATTTCTAAGGTCACGGAAATGCTAAAAATGTAGCAGTTGAAACTAAATTTAGAAAATGTCGAGTTGCCTATGCTAAAATTTTCTTCAATTCAGAGTTTCTTCAACTTGTATGGGTCTTAATTAGAAGTTTCATAAGTTGAAGAAGCTATGACAAAAAATTGCATGATGCCTAAAGGTTCATAACGCATCAGAACGGCATAGAGCGATGCGCGATACATGGCTTAGGAGTCTCCCTCCCCTTATGCATGCATGTATAAATTATATTATAAATGAACAAGCTTTATTTTAAAAAATATAGACTAATATTTTTATATAAAAATTTAATTCATGCTTATTATTTAATAATTCCAAGCTTTCGATGAAGTTCCGGTACGTAATCATCAAATTCTGCCTAAAATTTTGTATATATTAAAAAAAACTAAAACAGAATCATATACTTGAAAAAAGTTTCCAGCAACCGGGACACCCAAATGTAGTTCTTCGGCAAATTTCGTTACCTTCCATTGTCTTCGTTTTTCGGGTGAAAAGCCTAGCTTATCATGATTTGGTTTTATAATACCAGGTTGTTTATAGACCAAAAATACGTAACGATGAAGCCCTAAAATGATGAAAAAATTTTATTTTCAGATAATTTTACCTGTGTTAGCAGGAGGTCCAGCTCCAACATATTCGGCTAAAGTTTCACCTTTGGAAACATCATTTCCAGGCACGTTCACTACCAACCTAAAAATTAAAAAATTGAGATGAAGGTTGACAGAAAACAAAGGTACTTCCCCCCGGGTGGTCGGCATTAAATAATTTTTTACCAATGTTCAAATTCTCGATTTTTCGGGTCTTGTCTTGAAGGTGCGTCAGGATCTAAAATATGACGAATTTTTTACTATTACAGGCACGGCGCAGAAAAATGCCAAAAGGGTCAAAATTAAAAAAAAGTTTACCAATCGACTCAGCTCGCCGAGCGCTTCAAAACGAGTACCATATCATGGAGTTTTGAGAGTTATCCCATAGCCGAGTGGCTAACATTCTCAGCTTTCACTCATAGGGCGCGGATTAGATCCGTTTTGAAGCGCTCAGCGAGCTGAGTCGATTGGCGAACTTTTTTTAACTTTGACCTATAATTGTTACCGGTTAATACGACAGTATAAAAAGTGTTTGCTTCTGCACGCCATGTAACATGAGGTTGGTTTTTTACTTGAGTTGGAGTTAATACATTCCCGAGATTTACCTAATGCTATACGTTTTAAACATGTTATGAAAAATTATTACTTCTACGCCATGTTCATACGTTACTTTAACAACTTCCTTAGGAGCAGTTGGAACAACATCAGAAACAACCTCGTGCTGTTTAAAAGCTGTATCGACGGCCATAATGTTTGTTTCGAACCCCTGAATAAAAAATTATGAAATAATGGTTCAGAGTAGTGTTGAATCCCGCTCTGTCCTGATTCCGTACTGGAATCAATTTCGGTTGAGTTAAACCAAACAACTAGCACTGCAATCGAAAATTTTTATTGAGAAATGCTTGATCTTAAATTGAACATGATAGGAAGTGAAATTTTTTCGCGTAAAAATTATTATTTTTGGTAACAAAATGAAAAATTTGGACACTTTAGTTAAAATTTGGTCATTTTTTGTGAAAAATCCTAATCTGAGGCCATTAGAATTTTTGGAAAAAATTACAAAAAATTAGAGAAAACATAAGGGAGACCAATAGGAAAAATTTTGGGTTTTTCCGAAGCTTGCTAGCCGATTTTCTCTTCCACGAGGCGCGCGAGCCACCTAAATTGGGGGGGGGGGGGTGGAGTTGAACTTGTATGGTTCAGAGTTCCCCTTAAGTAGCGGTTCTAGAATTTCATTGGGGGCAACTAGGTAAAAACTCATTTTACTATCGAATTTTGGACAAAAATGCCATTTTTCTTATTAAATTTTCGGTTTTGGGGGCATGCCTCCTAAACCGCCACTGCCCCCATATCATCCCGCAAAACTTTATGGTTCAAAAGTTATGAATTTTTTTCATTTGGGGATTTTCATGGGACACCATGTAAAATGAATAAAAATTCACATGTTCATACTTTATATAGGAAATTTATTAACACGACAAACAAAGAATGGGACGCTCATTAAAAGTGATGTAAAATAGAAATTTCTAAGCTATTGATAAGCAAAAAATCGTATGTCAATGAAACCATTAATAAACAAAAAATTTTATGTGTTCTTAGCATTGAGCATAAAGTATTGTTGACATTCAACGGTTCATTAAAAAAACCGCTGACTCGGCTATCTTAAGCGGAACAAAGTACGTTCAAAAAATATTTGCGATTCTGACGCAATACAAACAAATTGTTGGCTATGTGTGCAAATCCATATCAATGCCAAACCTTATTACCACAAAAAGACGAAAATTTTCCCATGGAATGGGTGTGCCGTTTTTCATACATCTTTTAAGATAAGAATCTTTTGTCATAAGATTTCGGTCTTGAAAATGATTATAATCTTTTAATATAAGACTTAATATAAGGGGGACAGGCATTCCTAGCCGATTCCATGAAAAAATTTTTTTTCAAAACTTTTCCAAAAAGATGACTTTCCTGGGGTAATTTTATGCGAGAAATCGATTCCGTATATTCCCGAAGCGTGAAAACGCTTCCTTGACCCTGATTCAGGGAATGGGGTGGGTGTATTGAAGCGAAAATCAAAAAAAGTTCGATTTTCCACCGGGAAACCGGCTTTATAGGGGTTTTTCTAGGCGGAGAATCGATTGCGCGCACTCCCAAATCATGAAAACGCTTCCTTGACCCTGATTCAGGGAAGGAATCGGTATATTGAAGCGAAAATCAAACGTTTCGGATTTTTATGAGAAAACCGTCGATTCTTAGGTTTTTCTAGATATGGTATCGAAGACTTTTTACTCAGGATAAAAAGTTGAGAAAAAATTCTTTTACAATATTTAAAAACTACTTAAAGAAGCTGAGGTCTGAAGAAAAAAATCGTCCCGTTATTGTGTATGCCAAAATGATACCGAAATTATCCAATTTGAAAATTGAGTTGAATTATTGAAACAAAAATATTTTTCAAGGTTTTCAAAAGTTTTCGTTTCAATAACCCAAAACAATATTCAAATTGGATAATTTTTGTGTCATTTTATTCACCTCATAGAATTATAAACAATTGCTAAAATATTCAATTTATGAAAATTTAAAAAATCGATGTGAAAATTGATTTTTCCGTCGTATTATATAAAAATGGAATGTCGTATTGTAAAAAAGTGCCATGTCGTATTGTTTCATATCGTATTGTAAAAAGTGGAAAATTTTTATGAAAAATGGAAAATTTGGTGTAAAAATCATGTCGTATTAGAAAATTTTGGACAATTTTAATGAAAAATAAATAATTTTGGTGAAAAAATCATGTCGTATAATAAAAAAGCAGAGCTATGCATTTAAGCAAATGCGATTGCGATTATTTCAAAAAGCCTTATGCGATTAGTCGCAGAGATTATGCGATTTTTTCAGCCGACATTTAAAACATCAGTATATATTTTTTTCATACTTTTTTACAACTTTTTTGAACAAAATTTTCATAAAAAATATCATTTTTGTCAAAAAATCGTCAAATTTTTTATAAACATGTCATTTTTTGTTCAACGCATCAAAATTTTGTTAGACATCCAACTCCCTAAATTGAAAAGTGGGAAAAATTACCCCCTTTATCCTCTATATTTTTGCCCAAAATTGTTGACATTTTAAGAGGCGATATCTCGAAAATTCGCACAGTATGTGGGAGTACGCCAAAAAGTGTTGCCACAAACTTGAAGTCTATATTATTTTTAAGTACCTAGTGAGTCATTAACAAAAACATAAAAATTAGGTCCCGTGCCTTTATACTTGTGGAGAAATCGAAGGTTATGTTTGGCAAAAATCGTCATCCGAACCATTTTAGTATTTCTATCATAACCTTTTTTTCTATAAATGCGTTTTCTACAATTTAAAGCACGTTTTTATTGCCCATCGTTGCCCTTTGCAACGACACCAAAACTATGTCCCAAGTCTTTGTGGTTTTCGAGAAAAGTGACTTTCTTTCTATAAATAACGATTTTTTATCCCCTCAAAAAATCACTTTTTGAGCTCTAGCTCGAAATTTTTTCACTACGGGGGCTCCAAGTGGCACATAAAAATAAACTAGAATTCCTGGTCAATTCTGAATCGCTAATGGCTTTGAGATAATCGCGTTTGAAGTTGGCGATTTTTGAAATTTGTTTTGAATTTGCCGCCAAGACCCTGAATCAGACACACATTACAAAGTTAATGTAGTAGAATCATGTCATGTGGCATGTGGCGCTCCGCGACAAAATACGACATGTTTTTAAATTTCGGCCTCGACACGATAAAATAGGGGAGGAGTGACAGTCCCCCTTTGTGCACCTATAGTCAAAAATACCAATTTGTACAAAATTTACCTATTTTTTAACGTTTTTATCAATTTTTCCTTTAAAAATTCAAATTTTCATTTGAAACAATTTTACTATGCCCCCTCAAAAGGAAATCATACAAGCACTAGCAGTAATGAAATCGTACAGAAACCTTAATTTTTAGGAGTCACAGGCAAAAATGGGTTCTAGAATCCATAGACAATTTTTTCAAACTTTTTTCATATTCGTAATATTCATGAAAAACTTTATTGATTCTCTATAAAAATTTTGGAGCTACTGAACTTGGGGGCCCACTTAACGTGACCCCCAAGGCCGAAGTAAAAAACTCCGAAATTTTCTATAGAAACACACTCCTTAGGGGTAAAAATTGACGCGGAACACGCTGGTGCCATTATTTTCAAACCAAAAATCTTCGAAAACCTATGAATTTTCGCAATTTTTAAATAAAACAGGAGTTAGGTTGTATAAAATAATTGAGTTAAGTTGTATAAAAATTATTATTGAAAAAAGTGCAAAAATTCATATGTTTTCGAAGATTTTGGGTTGAAAATAATGGCACCAGCGTGTTCCGCGTCAATTTTTACCCCTAAGGGGTGTGTTTCTATAAAAAATTTCGGTGTTTTTTACTTCGGCCTTGAGGATCACGTTAAGTGGGCCCCCCCAAGTTCAGTAGCTCCAAAATTTTTTCGATCCTCAGAGTGTTAAGTAAAAAAAAAGGTTTAATTGTTATTACAAATTTAAAAAGAACATTAAACAAATTGATATCATTATCCAAGATAGTGAAATGCTCGAAGACAAATTGTTATGATCTTTCGTATCTTTCGTACATTGTTGAATGATTGATTCGCACTGTGGAAGAAACTTGATAAATCCATATCTTGATAGACCACACCCGATATAACCTCCAACAACGCCGCAATATTTTGTATAAACATCACTATAGCAAGTAGTAAAGTTTGCTGCAGCACTAAAATCGATGTTTAAAACACAATAAAATTAAAATTATGCGGAAAATTGTCAGACAGAATTAAGAACCATATCGTTTGGTTTCTATACATATGTACGAGGTAGGGCATTTTCATGACTCAGAAATAATCACAATCGATTCCTAGCAAAAAATACCCATGGTGATTATTTTTATAAAAGAATCCAAAGTACCTTGAATCATAAAATGAAATAGGTGTTGAAGCGAAAATCGCCTGAATCAGGGAGATGTTTTTATGCTTTGAAATGCGAGCAATCGATTCCTCTCATAAAATACCCTCGATTGATATTCGGAAAGTTCATGAAAAATGGAGCATTTTTTGTCTTTACAGTAAATTCTGAATTGTTATCGTTGTCGAGATAATCGCGTTTGAAGTTGGCTATTTTTGGAATTGGTTTAGAATTTGAATTCCCGCCAAAATT
>JAQGBS010000018.1:0-38796 GCA_034698545.1 Acrobeloides obliquus | reverse complement strand
CAACCGGGTGGCACTTTTGGGTACTTTTTTGGTGAAATTTTTTCGGCGAAAATAGCTATTTTTGACGATTTTTTAGTGAAAGATTGACAAGAATTGTCATTTTTTTCAAAATCTGAAGAAGGGGCCGGCCGCAAATTGTCGTCGTACTTTGTTGTACCTTTCTGTCGTGCCGTGGTAAGACAAAAAGTATAATAACTTGCGGTCTCGAGTCGTACTTTTTAATGCATTTTGAATGAAAAAGTACGATAACTTGCGACCTAATGCGGTGGTACGACAACTTGTGTCCGGCCCTAGGAAAAATTTTAAATTGTCCCAAGAACGGGAACACTTGCCTTCCCCCCCCCCGTGGCTACGCCTCTGCATGAGAGAGTAGAAAATTCATTCATTTTTTAATTCACTTTTTTAAAGCAATTCCAATCAGAAGAAGAAGTAGCCAAATTTATCAAACAATATTTTGATAGAAAATATGGAAAAACTTGGATTTGTATAGTCGGAAATAACTTTGGATCTTATGTTTCAGTTGACTCTTTGAATTTTATGCATTTTAAAATTGGAAAAATGGCAATTTTATTATTCAAAACTTACTGCCAAAAAGAATTCTTACGAATTTTTAGTGCTTTGAGGGATAAAGGAGTAAGTTAATAGATTTTCGACACTAAGCCTTTGATCACGATTTTTGGCCACCAAATACAAAAAAAATTGTCAATTTTTTAGATTTTTGCACTCGGGGGCAGGGGGTGAAAAGGTGCCATTGGTGACTAAATCCGCGGTAACCAAAATCCGTGACCAAAGGCCTAGTGCCAAAATTTTAGAGATTTTTAATCGAAATTTTGTAATTTTAGATTCAAGCATCACCGACAAAACGCAATATTTATTGAAGCATCATTTAAGTTCTATAAATGTTTTTTTTACTAAAGACTGCCCCCAAAAATGGCACTTTAGATTTTTGGGCGATTTTTTCAAAAATTTTCAAGTTTTTTAGTCTTCATCAAAATAACCCTATAGGGGCTTTTTCTATACAAAAATCAATTGCGCGCATTGACGGACTTTGAACGCGATTCCCTGACCCTGATTCAGGGAAGAGATGTGTGAATTGAAGCGAATTATGCTAATACAGGGTCAGGAAAGCGTTTTCAAGGTCCGTCAATGCATGTAATCGATTTAAAAAACATCATATAGAAAACCCCCTATAAGGTTATTTTGGTGAAAATTAAAAAACTTGAAAAGTCACAAAAGTGCCATTTTTTGGGCACCCTGTTTTATTTATTTAAAGTTATTTATTTTTATCTAATAAAGTATACAATTATTTTCATGTCTCGGCAATGCGAGCAATTGATTTCCCGCCTAGAAAATATGAAAATGATTTTCCACCAAAAATTTGAATTTTAGAATATTTTCGCTTCAATACACCTATAATTTTCCCTGAATCAGGGCAAAGGAAGCATTTTGCGGATTTGTAATGCACTCAATCGTTTTTAGCATAGAAAACTCCTGGAGGGGATAAAAAACTGATGTAAAAATGAAAATCTGTGAGATTATATTAAAGTTGTTCCTTCTCAATATACCAGTTCACTCGTTACTATTGCTTCCCTGGCCACCACTTATGGCTAATTGGTATGGGACCTGGAGGTAGAACTTGGAATACAGTTTATTAGAGATAAGGTTAGAACGTTAATACACAAAAAGCCTATAAGACTCAAGTGAAGTTGTAATATGAAAAGCTAAAAAGACAGAATCAAGGAATATCTCTGCTTCTTTTCAGCTTCTCCTTCCTCAGTGCTATGTAAGTTATATACACTTCGCTCGGTTAGACTGTACAGCTTTTTCTGTATAAACTTCACATCTAGATCGGGTACGATCCAACATATTGGAGTCTTCTGGTACATATCAGCTTATCAGATCTTCTGGTGTTGGCGTATGTTAACATTCTCAAAGATCTTCATCTTTATTCGAGATGTGATCTTTGAACGAGATGATCTTTTATGCTAATTAAGTGTTAACTGGCATCTCTACTTTATTTATCGACCCAATGGATCAGCCAAGGGGTTGAAGGACAGCCCCCATTTCTAGAAAAATTGAAAAATATGAATTCGTGTACAAGCTCTTCGTTGTAATACACAAACTTTTTTGAAATTTTTGCGGAAAAATCGTGAAAAAATAGCATGAATCAGCAGAGAATTTTATGCTGAACAACTTTGGTAATTTAATTTTACATAAAAAATATTTTCTCTTATCAAAAATGCAAAATAAGTTTAAATTTTTGTATATTGAAACGAAAATCCTGTATGAATTTAAACTTATTTTGCATTTTTGATCGTAGAAAATAATTTTTTACGCAAACTTCAATTAGCAAATTTGTTCAGCATAAAATTCTCTGCCCATTGATGCTATTTTTTCACGATTTTAAAGCAAAAAGTTCAAACAAGTTTGATTATTACAACGAAAACATGTACACGAATTCATATTTTCAAATGCATTTATCTCGATGGGGAAAACGAGTTAGATGATGCTGTAAAAACAAAAATGCTTAATTTTTCATGATCCTTCCGAATATATTATTTTTTCATATGATTGCAACTGACTGGCCTGGTCCTTTAAAGTTTAAAAAAGTTTCTGACAATTATTGCACCAAAAAGTTATTCATCTTTGCAAAAAATTCGTAGTTTTGTACAATTGTGCAATTTTTAATATAAAAAAGTGTAAATAAACACAACAGTTTGACCCTGTACTTGACAATGGTCGTTGATGTTTCAAAGTTTTAGTTGCAAAGTTGAAGCTTGTCACACTTTTTATCACAAAAAGTTAAATAAGACATAAAACATAAAAGCATAGTTCCATTGAGACATCAAGAGGGTGAAAAAAAGCCTTACATATAGCCAGCCCTTTATCCCCCCGCATTTCGACCAGATAATATCATTTTTTTCATATGATTGTAACTGACTGGCCTGGTCCTTTAAAGCTTATTATTGCATCAAAAAGTTATTCATCTTTGCAAAGAATTGGTAGTTTTGTACAATTGTGCAATTTTTAATATAAAAAAGTGTAAATAAACACAGCAGTTTGACTCTGTACTTGACAATCGTCGTTGATGTTTCAAAGTTTTAGTTGCAAAGTTGAAACTTGTCACACTCTTTATCACAAAAAGCCATTTCTTTGTAGAACAAAATGATGTTTTAGTTGCAAAGTTGAAGCTTGTCACACTTTTTATCAAAAAAAAGTTACAATAAGACATAAAACATAAAAGCATAGTTCACCCTTCCATTGAGACATCGAGAGGGTGAAGAAAAGCTTTACATTTAGCCAGCCATTTATCCCCCGTATCTCGGCCAGATTGGGGGTCGTTCCAGGCCGAGATGCATTTTATTCCAGGGTCGTCCCTCGTCGAGATGCATTTTATTTGAAAATAATTATTTACGGTTTTCTGAGGGCTCCTTAAAGTCTAGCTACATCATACTTTTCACAATTACGTATCACTCTACTCTAACTTCAATCTTCCCATGATCTTTAAAGTACCTCGTCTTCAAAAAACCAATAAAATTACACTAAAACACACATGGTATCCTTTGTAAAGGTTGTTTTGAAGCGTTCGTTTCTCCATTTTCAAGATTTTATGCAAAAATTTTTAAGCTTTTTCTGCAAAAATAACCGCGCAGTTTGCACATGATTGTTAAACCAAACATTAACACCAAGGCAAACAAGCACCAAAAGCTGATTGCTCAACACTTAAAAATAGAGCTGAGCCAATGTTTCAATTGTTCTCAAAATTACTCTTCCTAAAAACTAGTGAAAATCATAAACATCGGGGGTTTAAAGTATGTAGGCCAGCCTATTTTAATGGGTGATATGGGAAGCAAGTGAAGAGTCCGAAAGGAAAAAGTTGAGACGAGACCATCTTTACCGTATGAAAAAATTGTTTAGACACGCCAACTCTAAGTAAACTAATCTAACGATATGTTTTTGGTTTTTAGACCTGTTATATAAAGGCCGAGTTATAACGCATTGGGCATATTTTCAAGCGAAACTTTTCAATGTTTTAAAATTTCGAAATCTTTTTTAAATGAATAAAAGCATCTAGGAAAGAAGAAGTTTTTAATGCAGATCTGTTGTGACATTGTTCCCTATTTTTCGATAATTGTAATTTTTGTAAAAAACTTTTTTGTTTTTTTAATTTTCGGTTTTTCTTTTTACAGCGTGACGCATAAAAAATGTGATTTTTTTTTATTTTTTCAAAAATTTTCAAGTTTTTTAAATTTCACAAAAACAACTCTTTAGGGGTTTCTATACCAGGAATCGATTATGCGCATTATCGAACTTTTTAAACGACTTATAGACCCTGAATTATCCTATTTTCGCTTCAATACACAAGCCTCTTCCTCTAATCAGGGAAGCGTTTTCAAGTTTCAGCAATACGCGCAATCAATTTTTGGCATAGAAAACTCCCTATAGGATTATTTTTGTGAAAATTTTTGAAAAAACCGAAAAAATCTCATTTTTTATGCGTCACCTTGTACATTTAGAGTATCATATTTATTCAAAATGACTATTAGTCAACACAGAAGTGATAATATTTTTACTACCACTCCATATGATCCAGAATTGGCAAAATATGGTGATATCAAAATTGACCCTGAGCCTAACAATAATGTAAGTTTTTAGAAAAAATTAATAGTAACCCTCTTCACAACAAATTGATAACGCTAATGCATTTTTGATAACGTTGGGAGGGAGGGGGGTCTAAAAATCCGAAAAAATTGATAACGTAATATCTGGATAGCCCCTAAACTCCAAATTCGGAGGTTAATAAGAAAAAGCTATGTCAAGTTTAGTATGAAGAAAAACGAAAGTTTTCACTCCCATGGAAAAAGTACTCCACCGCTACAACTGTATATTCAACCACATCTGAACCCGAAGAGCCGAGAAGATCTCTAAAACAACGAATCCAATACAAAGTGCTTGGTCATATTCAAGTCAAAAACCCATATGTTCGAGAATTTTTGGCAGAATTTATTGCCATGTTCTTCTTTTTGGTAACAACTTGAAACATAACAGGATAAAAACGAGGTTTAGCTAATCGGCACATCTGCCAATGTCCAAGCTAGAAAAGCGTTTGGTGGTATGACAAATCCAAATACCACAAACATCAGTTTTGCATGGGGTTTTGGATTTATGTTCGCTGTATATTTGGCCGCTAGTATTTCGGGTAAGGAGAGAAAATTTTGATTTTTAAGTTCATACAGGATGATTTAAGGAAAATGTAATTTTGCGATTTTTGAGCTCAAAAATCGCAAATTTTCACTTTTTTGAAACACCTAGTAATTTAACTTTAGGTGCTCACCTTAACCCAGCTATTACATTCTGTTCTTGGGTTTTGGGTGACCTACCCTTGATCAAAGTTTTTACTTATTCATTTGCACAACTTTTGGGTGCTTTTTGTGGCTCTGGAATTTCCTTTATTGGACACTTAGGTTTGTTAGCCACTACTTTTTGACTATTAAAAATTATAGACGACATAAATAAAATCGGAAACAATGAATTGGTCGTCTATGGCGTCAATGCTACTGCTGGTTTGTTTACAACTTATGCGGCTGATCACGTCTCTACTGTTGGTGCTTTCTTTGACCAAGTAAAAAAAGTTTCGATATGACTCATCGAGATTGTATTATCTGTTTAGCTTATTGGCACATCAATTCTTTCTGGATGCATCACATTGATAACGGACAAGCGTTTGAAAATTCCTCCATGTCTCGTTCCGATACTAGCTGGTTTACTTATGACAATGATTGCGTTAAGTTATGGTGCTAATGCAGGTTTCGCTAACAATCCAGCTCGTGATCTCGGACCTAGGTTGTTTACCCTGGCTGTTGGTTACGGAACTGATACTTTTACGTGAGTCTTTGAACTCATAAACACTTGAAATATATCCTTAACTTGTAAACACTTGAAATATATGCAAAAGTTGAAATATATGCAAACTTATTACTCTTTGAGTCAATAAATTTCGAACGATTGAATTTTTGAACTTCTAAACTTTTCGAAAACAATTCATACTTAAAGATAAGAAAAAATTTAAAAAATCCATTTTATGCAAAAAATTTTAGCTATAAAAACTACTACTTTTGGATCCCCCTAATTGCACCATTTCCTGGAGCCATAATTGGCTGTCTTGTATATAAACTCTTTGTCGGATTGCATGGTGGTGAAGTCAACATGGACATGAATCTCCACATTGTTGCAGAAAAAGAGTCTGTAAAGAATCGTTAACAATGACTATGATAATTATTTTTTGTAACAACTTTTAAGCTAGACAATTTGTGATTACTATTTTTTCTTGTCAACCTGTAATTTTATTTGAGTTATTTGGTAACGGTTATGAGCTTTATGTATAGAAATAAAATTTCTGCAAAAAAACTATGTCGAACTCTTGGACTTGACGTCTTTTAAGTTGTTGAAACTTTTGCATATAGCTTAAAAACTTCCTTTAAAGCTTTAGTCTTTTCAACAACACTTGACATCGGTTTCGTCGTCACTATCTAAAGCAAATGTTAATCATGCAAAAAATAGATTTTATCCTACGTGTAATGTTTGTCTGTCGTTGTGTACATACGATCTCGGGAACGATTGATTTAAAACCGGATATCCAAAACAAAAGTTGTAGTGGACGATGAGAGAAGACAATTGACACTAAAATCATCGGAACTGGAGACAACATTTTTTTACTTTTTACCCCATGGGGGGACCAATGAGGAAAAATAGATTTTTCCCAAATTTAAAAATTTTATATTTGCGATCCGAGTGCTTCACTCTAGAAATTCGCCAAAAATCGAATTTAAATCCGTTTCCATCGCCCGATAGCTCAATTGAACGCCCTAATTACCGAATTTTTTTATAAAGCAAAATTATTGAAAAAAAACTTTATTTTTAATTTTTTTTAGCCCAAAAATAGTGAAAATTACGGGTTTTTTAAGAGATACACTTTCTTGAGTGTTCAAAGGTTGCCTTAAACGGTTTGAGCGCGCTCTTAATTTATTAAGTGAGATTAACGCATGGGAAAGTTTTTAAAAGTTATTTCGAGTCAAAATTCGATCCCTAAAAAATTCAAACCCATGTCCGAAGCTCGATACCATCGATTTTTGTGCATTTTTTGAATTTTCTAACCTTTCTAAAACACTCAGGATCATTTTTTTAGGCCAAAATTTCTTTCTGGCAGATGTATTTCAATATGTTCGATTGAGCTATTGAGCGATGGAAACGGATTTGAACTCGATTTTTGGAGAATTTTTGAAACGTGGGAGCAATTTAAAAAAGCCGTGATTTTTTACTATTTTTGGGCTAAGAAATCAAAAAAATTTTTTCAATAACTTTGTTTTCTGAAAAATCTGGTGATTGGGTGCTCGATTGAGCTAGAAACGGATTTGAACTCGATTCGAACTTTGAGAGTAATCAAAAAATAACCTGTAATGAGTATTACTTTTAATGAATGTACAGATATAACATAAAACACAAGATTATAAAAATCGTTTTCTATTTTATAAATTGGTGCCAATTAAAACATCTGGATCAGTTGATCATCTTCGAGGTACACAACGGTTTCCTCGTATTTGTTACTATGTTAAATTTTATATCAGCTTTTCTGACTTTATTCATTTATATAAATGCAGAAAATATAACCAAGGGTATGTTAAAAAAACAATTTGATTTCGACGGGGATTGAACCAGCGACATACGGCGCAGAAAAATTTTTCTCCAAAAACTAATGAAGACAAAAATTTGGCATACACAATAATGGGATGGAACGATCGTTCAAATAACAAAAACGGGATGGGCAATAACGGGATGACAAGAGCGGGAGACGAAAACGGGACGACAAGAACGGGGATCGAACCCGTGCCTAGAATATGAATGGCTAGCGTCCTAGGCATTAGGCCATACAAGTATTTTATTCCATAGCGAGATTCCAAAAACCGCCGCGGTTTTTGGAATATCGCTATGGAATAGAGTTGACAAGTATTTGGCCTAAAAAATCATAAAATCTCGTTTTTTGTTTCACCCTATAAATTTAGGTTGTAATACTGATGAAGAGTGGACTTCGCGTGCCGAATTAAAATGCACTGTTCCAAAAGCTTTTGATGAAATCGAATATCTTTTGATGAAAGACTCGATCGAAACAACTACTTATAAAACAACTAAAACTACTACGAACTATAATTATGGGAGTGGGAGTGGAAGTGGAAATGGTGGGTCTGAGTCTAATGACTTTAGTGATAATGGTTTAGGAAATAGTGGTGATGGTTCAGGAAATAATGGTGATGGTTCAGGAAATAGTGGTGACGGTTCGGGAAATAGTGGTGATGGTTCAGGTTCTATTCACTCAAATTGGCCATTGAAGAAGGCGTGTCGGTGTAAAAACGGGTTATATAGAAAGTCGGATGGCAATTGTGTAACTGCTGAAAATTGCAAGCCGGATGATATTAGTATAGTCTGTTTCAGCTGTAGTGCAAAAAGTTGAGGTACCAGACACATAGCCAGGACATTTTTTTGAGCAAAAAATTGCTCGAAAATTCTCAAAGGTGCAATTTTTAGCCACCCTGTATTAATTCAAAATCATGAAAATCTTAGGCACTTTTTATACTTCCGTCGCGACGCGACAGTACTTTTTTGTGTCGCATGACACGTCGCGTGGTTAGCACTTGTGACATCGCGGGCTGTAACTATAAACGACATTGGAAAAATTGTTCGCACTATAAACTTAATTGCTCTGCGACGGAAGTATAAATCCTGACTTAGGGATTTTTCGCTGCGTGAAAAGTTTTTGTATGAAAATGTCAACGTTGGCTATGCCGTCTAAGTGAAAAACTAACGATTTACCCACTTTGTTATGGTGGCTCAACTTTTTTTGCACTCCTGATGAAACGTGCTTAATCCAATACTGCTTACAAATGGCTTTAAAACAATTTTTTAGCATGTGGAACAAATGAAAAATGGGACTTGTGTGGTTTTGAACGAAAAGATCTTTGCAACACAAAACCGGTATATAAAAATTTCAGGCTAAATTTTTATCTATTTCTTTAGACATGTGTTGGAGGAGCATGTATCTGTGCTGCAGGCTATTTTCGAAATGAAAATGGCACGTGTGAAAGCGAAAATACAATTTTCAAGAAAGGAGACTATGGTAATTTTGGGGCCAGTTGCACGAAAAAAGTGAAAAGTAACATGAAATTCTCATAATTAAACGCTACTTTTCATTTCATGCAATACCCCCACCCTAGACAGTTGCAGCTTTGGCTAATAATAATTTAAGGATGTGGTGCTAATGCCAATTGTAGTAGTAGTGTTGAAGGTAATTGTGATGATCCAATTTCAATCTTCAACTCTCAATATGTAAATGTTGTGATTTATTAATCAAATAAGCTTTTTCCAGAGACGTAATCCCAGTTATTATAATGGTTTAATGGTTACTTCTTGTGTTTGTAATTCTGGATACCTCAGAAATAGTAATGGACAATGTGTACAATATAGTGATTGCAAGCCTGCAAACATAAGTAAATATACGCAAATTATATACAGTCGACTCTCGATAAGATGTCACTATGGGGATCGGGCCCAATATGGCGTCTTATCGAGGTACTTTGCACCGGATAATGTTCAATGGGACACCACTTAGGATGCTATCTTATCTGAGGGTGTCTTATCGCTCCAACTCACTTTTACATGAATCAATGAGTGAAGCGTAGAGATTTTCGAGTTTAGTTAATTTTTATTTTAGCATGTGATGTAAATGAAGAATGGGACCCTTGTAATCGAACAGAAGCCAATTGTGAACATCCTGATGTAATAACTTGCCTCCTTAGGGGACAATGAGAAAACATGATCGACACACTTTTATGAGCTACCCTTCCCTCTGGGTGAATAGGGGGTGGAACCCCCCGCAATTTTTTGGTCGAAGCTGAAAAATGGCATTTTTGGGCAAAAAACGCATTTTTGAGCAAATAACAATTTTTGAACATCTTTGGTATAATAAACATACATGGGCAGACCCCAGGTGACCCCAGGTTTTTCACCTGGGGATTGTGGGGGGGGGGGAGGGGACGTAGAATGTGGGTCGGAAGACCGACAAATTGAGGATTTGCGATTTCGATTTCCCAGCTCTACTTTTTAGTAGAATCCTCCCCCTCCCCCGTAAACTTTTTAGTAGATCCTCCCCCTCCCCCGTAAATTTAAAAAAAGTGAACTGCCTTAATTTCTTTCAGCCTTCCCGTAAAAGGTCAAATAACTTTTTAAGATGGATCCATCAACAAACAGAAAGTGTCGTGGAGGCGCATGTGTGTGCAAGAAAGGCTTTGTTAGATATAATGGCACATGTGTTAACCCAAACCAATGCCAAAACGCACCCAATAATATAGGTAATGTCTAAAATAAGTAATGTTTTTATTTAAAGGACAAATTTATGACAAATTTTTTCCGTTTATGGCAAACTCTTACAAATTATGACAACTTTTTTCCAAGTGACTAGTTATTTAAAGCCATAAAATTTTAGTTTGCGGCACAAATGAATATTGGGACGAGTGCGGTAGATGTGAGGACAATTGCTATAGTTATCAGGTAAAAATATTGAGTCGTTCAATAAATTACCAGTTTTTCAAAATTGTACCAGAACAAAAGAAATCAGAACATTAAGAATAAATCAGATTTTGTTGTCACAATCAGAACTTTTCTGAGAAATCAGGCCTATTCGGAACCTTGGTTTAAAGAACTAGGCCACTTCGATACAATCATATGAAAAAATGATATATTCGAAAAGATCATGAAAAATTGAGCATTTTTTTGTTTTTACGGCATTATCTGAATCGTTTTCCCCATTGAGATAAATACATTTGAAAATATGAATTCGTGTACATGTTTTCGTTTTAATAATCAAACTTTTTTGAATTTTTGGCGGAAAAATCGTGAAAAAATAGCATCAATTGATAGAGAATTTTATGCTGAACAATTTGCTAATTTAAGTTTGCAAAAAATGTTCCATCTGTCATGAACTTTTTGAATATATCATTCTTCATATGATTGTATCTGAGTGGCCTGGGTTTAAAAACCGACCAAATCGGTTTAAACCAACTAACAACAATTTCAAGTCATCTGTTTTAAACTTTATATTTGCAGTTATTTTTCTTTCTTTTATCGATTTTTTTGAAAAACTTCAAAAAATATTTGTCTGTTTAAACCGACTTTTGGCGATTAAAACCGACGAAATTGTCGGTTTTCTTTACAGCCTGCCCCCTACACACCTACAAATTAATATTTTGCCTTTTAGCAATACTATGGATGGCATGGGTCTGGTAGTGGTAGCGGCAGTGGCAGCGGCAGTGGCAGTGGTAGTGGCAGCGGTGAAGTACTTTATCAAGATAGCTTTAAAAACACAGACGAATATTATTCTCTAGGTAGCTCCCAAATTGATCAAAGTGACTATGATTATGAATCTGGATCGGGTTCTATTGAAGTAATTTTTTTCAACAAAAAAAATTAATTATGACTTTTTAGCCATGCAATAACGAAGGTCGATGTCGTTGCCAAACAGGGTATGTAAGAAATAATGGAACTTGTATTTCTTATAATAAATGTAAACAGTTGAACTTGGATCGTAAGTTATACAATTTTAACATAAGTTAAAAAATTACAATTGCTACTTTTCCCCTCATAGCGTACCAACATACAGAAAAAGGGTGAGAGGGATAAAAAAAACGTCACCAATCGACTCATCTCGCAGAGCGCATCAAAACGAGTACTCTATCATGGGCTATCTTGGGGTTTTACCTATGTCAGAGTGACTAAAGCGACAGATTTGTAGTTTATAGGCCTGGGTTCAACCCCGGCTCGAAATTAACTGCAAATCTGTCACTTTAGCCACTCGGCCATAGTCGAACTCCAAAACTCCATGATATGATACTGTTTTGATGCGCTCAGCGAGATGCGTCGATTGACGACATTTAAATTTTGACACTTGCGCCCCTTTTCGGTATTTCAGTGCGCCGTACTCCGAATATTCTGAAACGTACTATATCCATTTTGCCATGCACGCAACGCTTTGCTGAACATCGCCGTGAAACAGAGTTTATACATTTTTAATATAAGTTTTAAAAAATTTCAGCTTTGCCAAAATGTGGATATGGAACAAATGACCCGACTCAAATTCTAAGTTTGGTTGGTGGTATTGATGAAATGTGTGGAAATATCGTTACAAACCCAATAAATGTTTGTGGACCACCAGCCTGTAAATGTAGTGATCCAATGTATGCTCGAGATAAATGGAGTCGTTGTATCCCTAGATGGAATTGTGATCTTGATATATTTATTCCAGGTTAAAATTAATATAAAATTTCACGTAGTCGCCCACGACTGCGTACCATGTGGTTTTTATACCGGTGCTGTATCAAATCTAATAGCGTTTTAAGGGGATTAAAATTGTTCAGATGTAATTTTTCGGAAAATTTTTAATGCCATAGATTTTGTCCAAGCTTTCGAATGATATATAAATTGTGGAAGTTACCTTTTAACCCCTAATGAAAAATTGAAAAATATTAATTTTTTTAATTCGTTTTTTTTTAAAAATTGCCCTAATGCCAGCAGAAAATAGTGACATTTTGCTTTTTCCGAAAAAATTCATTTGGAGGGTCAAAAAATTGATTTTTTTTACGTCTTTTCACCCTCTATCAAATGCAAAAAGAGTTATTGAAAAAGCTTTTAATCATAAAAAGTTATAAACATTTCTTTGAACCCTAATTTTGATCCCAAAAACCACAATTGGGCTCTATCTCCCCATAGGAGTGTCGGTCGGAAAAATTTTTTACGGTTTTTTAGTACTCTCACCATGGGTAAAAATTAATACGTTTGAGCGAAATCAAAAAATCAACATGAGAACCTTTACTTATAAGAGGTTAAAAGCTAGTTTCTTTTCTAAAATGTTGATGGGACCTCAATCTAATAAACCCACATCACGGTCCCAGGGTTTCATTTGAAAATTTTTTTTCTGGAAGCGTTGGGGGCTCAAAATGGCACTTTTTCAAAAACGCATGATTTTTATGCTCCAAAAAATTTTTAAATGAAGCTTTGATATGGGTTTATTAGATTGAGGTCCCATCAACATTTTAGCAACGAAATTAGACTTCTAGCTTTTAACCTCTTAGAAAAAAGCTCAGCCCCCTGTTAGGTCCCCACCTGCCCCGCAGTTCCATTTTTGGAGCCTGGATTATTAACATTTTTATGCAGATTGCTCTAACTTTAACTGCACTCTGGGTTCAAATATTAGCTTTTCAATGAACTATGAATGTCAATATCTTAATAAATGGACGTGTATAGAAAACACCTGCTTTTTGGCGGCACAGTGTATAAACGGATATCACGATATTCTTGAACCAAGTAAATAAAAAAAGCTTTTTTAAATTTATTCTTTAGCATGCAATATAACGAACTGCCCAATAGGATTCCAATGCATGATGAAAAATGCATTAAGTGATAATAAAAAGACTGTAGTTAGCGTGCCAATCTGTATCAAGGCAACTACATAATTAGACTTTTAAGGCGGTGCAGTGGTGTAGCCAGGATTTTGGCCCATTTTAATCTCCGTCAGTGTGAATATGAAAAATCTAAATTTTTTTGTTTATGGTAGAAAACCCATTACTTGGCTTTATTTGTTTTTTGGGGGTGGGTCTCCCTAGATAAAAATGACCATTTTGGCCCAAGATAGGTAGTGTATAAAAAATTTGAAGCATGGTTCCCGCCACTTAACGTTGAATAAACTCGGCAAAAAATTTTTATTTTCTGGAAATTACTCATTTAGGAGTAATTTTATGCGGAAAATCGATTGCGCGCACCTGAAAACTGCAGAAAAATGGTGAAAATTCGCCAAAAACAACCACGCAGTGATGCAAATCAAGAAATAAACAAATATCCCCATGCATCCATCGTGGTCGTTTTTGACAAATTGTCACCATTTTTCTGAAGTTTTCAGATTGCGGGAATGCGCGCATTCGATTTTCCGCATAAAATTACCCCTAAATGGGTAATTTCCGGAAGAAAATAAAAATTTTTTTGCCGAGTTTAGTCAACGTTAAGTAGCGGGAACCAGAGGAACTTGCTTAAAAAATTTTAAAATAAAGCCAAGTCATGAATTTTCTATCAGAAACAAAAATTTTAAGATTTTTCCTACTCACACTGATGGAGTTTGAAATGAACCAAAATCCTGGCTACGCCACTGGAGTTGTGAACAGTTTGATTTTTAATAAATCAATTATATTTATCTAAATCACAATAACACACACCGAAAAACCCCCGGAAACACTTTACTTCCCTCCCTCTCTAGGACTCAACTCTACGAAAATCGCAAAAAATCGAATTCTTGCAAAAATTCGATTTTTGCAGGGTTGCGTTTTGGAGAGAGAAGAAAGGGAACATAGATTTGAAAGAATTTTTTGATTTTGAGAGCAGTAAAAATTAGAAAAACGATTTTTCACCTGGCATAAATTTTACGTGCACATAAAATGTAATCTTTATGCTATTTTTTAAAATACTTTTTATGTGCAAGTAAAAAACGTGTGCCACTCGGAGTGCTCGGAAGCGCCGCAGGAATTCACTCGGCAAGCGACTTCAGCCCCTGCGAGGCCGAGGGCTGAAGTCGCTTGGTCTCCAGTTTATGACAAAAAAGCATCTATTCACAGAGGAGTTGGCATTAAACTAATTTAGCGTTTCCATATTTCCTTCAAGTGTTCAAAATGATGATCTATTGTTGAAATTTGAATAATTGTCTTGCCTTCAACATTCTTTAATGTTGTAGTTGATCTTTTTTCTTGAGTTGGCTCGACTTTTTCTTTATTGATCAATTTAATAATTATCGCAACAACTTTGAATTTATTAACACGCTTGCTTTTTAGCCACCAAATTAATGCAATTGTAATATGAGTTAGAAAAGCCTAAAGTAAGAGTAACAACTTGTGTATGTGTATGTAAAAGATACCAAATAAAAAGAAATGAGCAAATATCGATAAATTTCATGTATAAAGGGAACAATTTTATTGGTCACGGCTATAAATGTTCCAAATGCTGTGTTAATAATTCCAAGTATAAGTATTGGGAAGATGAGCTTTAAAACTCTAATATTTTCGGAAATCTAAAGTGTGAACATTAAACATTCGTTTTTCAGTCTTTAAGGTATTTATACATAGGCAAGTTGGGGGGGGGGGGGTCCCACGAGAGACCTCATTCTCGAGCTAGAAAATCCTAGCGAGATAGAAAGTTTCGACAAAAATAATCGAAGCCTTAATTACTACAGGTCACACGTGTACAACCCCCCCCCCGAATTTCAGAGGGGGTTGCCCACAACAGGCCAAAATGAGTTTTGCCCGCAGAAAGTCACAAATTTTGGGAAGAGGGTATCTGTACACATGTGCTACAGATAAAACAAACAAGGGTTGATCGTAATAAGGGTTTTGATTGCACCTTCAAAAGTTAATTCTTACACTCACACATTACGCATTTTTATATAAGAAGATTTCAAAAAGTACGAGAACCTTTTGAACAATACAATAAAACACACAAATTTTACAAGTTCATTAGATTTTTTCGACGTTCTTGTTTATTTTTTACTGACTTTTTTCAAATCCGGCCCTCCGTTTTCTTTTATGAGTGTTTTGCTTTTTCTATATGTCATAAAGCACAAATATTGATGACTATTCATTCAGCGATTGTCATAGAGTTGATTCGGTTGCTTAGAAATATTTGGACTATGAAAAATAGGACAGTTTGGTTTTCGATTTTTGACCCAAATGCTTTTGGACTTGAACATTTATTCATGAAAAAGTCGACGTATTTTTTTACCACATCTTTGAATTAAAATATGAAGCGACTTGAGTGTCTTCTTCAGATTTTTCTATTGACGATCCTGTTACCTAGTGTTACTGGTGATTCGACTAGTACTTCAGCTACTACAAATAATATTTTTACAGTAACAACCCCTTCGATGACTACGGTAGTAAATAATGCAACGACTAGTAGTTCTTCAAGTGCAACTTCTTCTACAACATCTGTTTCGACTATGAAAAGCTCCACTTCAACTACATCTGGCTCTAATACGAATTTTACATTTCCGCTAGTAATTACTAATGCTACGACTAGCAGCAGTACCATGAGATCGAATTCTTCTACAACAACTGTTTCGAGTATAAATTCTTCGACAAGCTCCGCTTCAACTACAGTTCGCTCTAACTCAACTACTACATTACCGTTAAATAATAATACTACAGCTAGCAGTATGGCTGAAGCGAATTCTTCTACAACAGCTGCTTCGAATGGAAATTCTACGATAAGCTCTGCTTCAACTATAGCTGGCTCTAATTCAACTTCTACATTATCACCAAGTAAGGTGGATGAGGCCGAGATTTTTGGATTGTAGAACTTTTAGGAGCACCATTTTCGAAATTTTTCGAAAAGCTCTGGTTTTTGTTCCACTGGTTATTTGAGGCCGATTAGAACAAAAATCAGATAGGGGTCATCCAGATATTACGTAATTATGTGGGGGGGGGGGGGGTATTCGGTCTTCCTCATAAAAATTGATTACGTTAGTGCATTTTTGATGATTACGTTGGAGAGGAGGTAAACCACCAAAAAGTTGATTATGTAATATCTGTATGACCCCATACTCGAATTGTAAAAAAGATACATTTCTAGAAGCGTATTTCGGATAGCCCTACAACCTAATTGAATTGATATCGAGATCAAAAGAATAAGATCGAGATGACAATTTCGAGATCAAATCTCGATTTTCGATCCCTCATTGGTGAGCATAAAATCATTTTAGGCAGCAAATCATCCAGAGCAAATAAAAATCATGGCAGCAACAACACATGGATTTGGGTTATATTGGGTATTAGCGTTGCAGCTGCGATTTTGGCCACCATAGGGATGGTAATCAACTTTTTGGTTAAATATATATATATCCGATATTTTAGACTTATTGGGTGATGTCGAATTTTGCGTCTACAGCTTCCGTGAGTCCTTATCAAGATCGGCTCTATTCTGGCGATACTATGGGAGAACCACCTCCAGTACCAGCTAACTCAATGCCTATTCACTCTTATTAATCTTATTTTGTAGCTATGCAATTTAAAAAAAATTTACATCGACTACCTCTGTGGGGGCACTTCTTAGTCGGGAGCATACATTCGAGTATTCTCTTTGCTCAGGGCTTTTCCGTTACTGTACATACAATTTTAAGCTTTTTTCATATCTGAGTTATTATCATCATTTTCGCATAAAGTACGGTTTTATCTTACTTTCGCCTTTGGCGTACTAGTAGAAATCTGAAGTACGATTCGGCACTACGTTTTTGGACAGAGGCTCTGGGGCCTGTACAAATACGTGAAAAATGAAAAGTTAAAAAAGTTGAAAAGTGAAAAATGAAAAATCCTTTTGAACACATTTGAAGAACATTTTTCATTTTTCATTTTCCACTTTTCATTTTTCATATATTTGTACAGGCCCCTGCCCGTCGTATTTCACTTTGGTCAGTGTGATGGTATCCTCTCTTCACTAATTGACCCTGACTATTTTGGTCATGGTCACGATTTCGGGTATTCCCTCTTCTCTAAGCCGCTGCCCCGCCCCAACTGAGATATTTGTTGGCGGTATCCCACTTCATCCAATGGACAGTTTATCCAACTGGGACATTTCATCCAATGAATACACCATCCAATGATGACATTTCGTTCAATAAGGACACTTCATCCAATGGACTCTTCGTCTTTTGGATGAAGTGTCTTCATGATCAAAGTGTCCATTAGATGAAGTATCCTTATTGGATGAAGTGGGATACCGTCTATTTTTTCCTTGAGGCACAACTTAAGCCATTCATTTGGTCATTTGGAAAGTTTGAAAGTAAAAAAGTTTACTTGATATCGCTGTGAAAGTTGAATATTGCTCCAATAAGTAATTATCCGCAGCCTTTTATTAATCTTAAATAATAAAAAAAGTGTCTAAATTTGTTGGCATGAAAAAAACTTTTTCTCTTTTAACTTACAACAATACCAGTAAGATCTATTAAAGATCTCACAATATTCAAACAATTTTCATTTATTATAACTAAAATAAAAAATAGGTATTTAAGAACAGCAATTTTACTTACAAACTAATCTGCCAAATACTAAAAAAGCTGCTATGCCACATGATATTATAGGTAAAGATACAGGTATAGCCCAGTTTCTAAGGCTTTCATAAAAATGGCTATATTTTGTTGAAATGGCTCTTTCAACGAAAACTGCTATCCAGAGGCAGCGAAGAAAATGTGTTCCCATTTGTTCAAACAAAAATCCCGCTAAGAACACAGGGTAAATTTGATTTGGAACAATAGTATCTTCATAAAGGCAAGCGCTTGTCAATAAAATTATACCAATTGTAAAAATGTAATAGGAAATTATAATATTTAAGCGAAGGATTCTAGAAAAACGTCGACTCTCAATAAGACGATCCTCGTTAAGAAATCATCCTCCTAGATAAGAAACCACCATGGGTCCGGACCCGGATAGGCTCGACATAAACTCCCAAGGAGTTAGTCTTAGTCCCAGAAGACTAGGAGTTTTAAACTCAGGATTTTCAAATTCCTCACTTTTGAAAAAGTTTCAAGCTTCAAAGTTTTTTAATTTGCATTATGAGCCAGTCCTTGCCTCAGACAGCAGCTGCTGCGGGCTGCGCGCAGTTGCTACGGGCTGCGCGCAGCTGCTGCGTGTATCAAACAGCAGCTGCGACATGGTTAATTGAAACTCCAATGTTAGTTCAATGCTGACTTCGGAGTTTGTGACGAACTCTAGCCCCGACAAACACATGTAAAAGCGTCATAAGAGGACCCTCAATGGACGCTATCTTGGGCCTAGTCTCTCTGGCAATGGCGTAGGCAAGGGGCAGGCGCCCCTAATGGACCAAAATTTAAAAAACACTATACATAAGGGTCCTCTTATGTTTTTAGGAAAAATTGGCCTTTTTTGGGGAAGTATTCTCCCTAGCCGACCCTTCTCCCTACGTCACTGCCCTCAGAATGATGTCTTATCGACAGGGTTGCCATATTGGCTTCTGACCTGGGTGAAAAAATTTATGGTCCGAGTTACACTTCATTGACAAAAACTTGCTTGGGTTACAAAGTGTAACCCAGCCATTGTAATCTTACAAATTTTGGGTTACAAAATGCTTGTCTAGGCTACATTTGTAACCCATAGGTCACAATTTGGCAACCCTGCTTATCGAGGATTGACTGTATTAATATTTTTAAATCAATTTTAAGATTTACCTAAAGTTTATATGGAACGATTTACCAGTCACAACTGCCATGGGCAGACATATTGTGATAATGGCAAAATTTATTGAGCTGATAATTAAAGCAGATGAATATAAAATTTTATCTGTTGAACCCATTGTATAATTACCAGGATACCATGAAGAAAAATTGTATGTCATTTTGATGTGTTTATTACTAGAAGAGTACTTTTTTAAAATTTATATAATAAAGCAAGGATTAAAAAGGAGAGAAAAAACTTAACGCCTATATGTTAACAAAAACTAAATCTCTTTGAATGTTTACAAATAAACGTAAAGATTAATTTTAGTTAAAGTACAGTATGAAAAAATCGAAACTTGCATATGTTACCAGCGTTACTGAGATGCCGGAAAAATTTGCCGTCATCTCTGAGATGCCGGAAAAAATTCTTCCGACCTCTCAGAGATACCGGTTTCTCAGTAATGCTGGTAACATATATATTTTACCGATTGGGATATATTAAGCCTTTATCGGCAAATAACTCAATTTTAAACACGCAAAAGGATATTAAAACACGACAAGTTATTTAATTTATTTTTCCTACGAATATTACGATGCAGATTGCTTTTAATAAAAGCATGATTTTTTGAATATTTAATTCTCGAGAAAACTTTTGCGCAAGTGTACTTTTTATTTCTGAACTACCAATGATTATTTTATGATCAACGATCGACGGGCAGGGCCCCAGCCAGTGGTGTCTAATGACGTCGACGTTTATCATTAACATCGACGTGAAATTTAAGTTTTTGAATAGAGACGTTTCAAACGTCGGACGTTCCAAACGTTGGAGACGTCGATGTTTCAAACGTCGACATCTCTGACGTATTGTGCCTTTTAACAAATAACGATGATTAACAACGTTTTTTGAATGCCGACGTTTGGAAACGTCGACGTTTATGACGTCGCTTATACTAAACGTCGACGGCGTGGCATGGCGACAGTTGAGGACAAACACTTGAGGATGAAACATTTGAAGATGGGACATTTGAGAACAGCCATTTGTGAACGGGACATTTGATGACAGAACATTGGAGGAACAAAGGTGGGGTATGTTTTTTAGGCCCTAAATATCACCCATCCTCAAATGTCCCGTTCACAAATGTCCAATCCTCAAACGTCCGTTCTCAAGTGCCTGTCTTCAACGGTCGCCACGCCGACGGCATCGACGTCGTAGAGAATCGATGAAACCAATGGAAATTATGGGTCCGAATACGTCAAGGTCTCGTGGATCGCCAGATCCATAGTCATCTCAAAGAATATAATTGGCATGAACGATTTGAAGCTCAATCAAGTATTCTTCAACTTATTAACTGAAGTGTCAGTTTTCTACCCATGTCATCCGTGAATAAGCTAGATGAAAGTGATGGTTTTCTTATCCCAACGGCTCTCTTTAGGGCTACAATAATAACAAGAATTACATGCCTAATTTTTAATAAATTTAAAAATTAATTTCCAGTATCTTTTCTAAGCTTTCAAGCAAAAATAAAAATGCTAACATTTTCCATTTTTGGGAAAATCAAATTTTCACCATTTTCCTGCTGTTTTCAGGTTGCGGGAGTGCGTACAATCAATTTTTCGAATAAAATTACTCCTAAATGTGCCATTTCTGGAAAAAATAAAAAATTTGTTTGCCGAGTTTAGTCAACGTTAAGTGACGGCAACCAACTTGCTTCAAATATTTTTATTAATATTTTTACTTTAGATCTTTATATTTGTTTCTGTAACATGTTTTAACAATTTAATAGTCACTGTCTGTAAGAACCGACTCTTGAACTGCACAATTCCCAAAAAATTCTGCAATTGGTCTGAAAACTTACATACCCCTGTTTTTGACAGGGGGTATGTAAGTAAGAATATGTAAAAAATTTTATGGGTTCCGGTTCAATTTTGAGATAAGGCATATAGGGCTTTAAAAAATTCATAAAACTCTTAAAATTTATTTCCACATATGTGACAATTGTTTAAAATGATCATCAATAGTTTCTTTATGCATTATTTCTTTGCCTTCAACATTCTTTAATATAGGCATTACTCGTGCAGTCTGTGTTCTTGATTCATTCAACTTGTTCTTAACCAAAAAAGTCGGAATAAATGCTTCAATTTTTGATTTATTTTCCCTATTGTTTCTTAACCACAAAACCAAAGCCATTAAAATATTCAGTGATTCTAGCTAAATGTTTTTTGGTAAATATTTTTTCGATATTTTATAACCTGGTAATAAATTATTATTGAGTAGCGATAAATTTCGTGAGCAAAATACAGAGTTTTATTTGTAATACCCAAGATAGTGCCCCATGTAGTCATGACGACTCCAAGTATGAGAATGGGAAAGATTAGTTTAAAGACTCGAATGTTTTCGGAGATCTAAAATTGGACAAATGGATTGCTGCTTATGTGCGCCTTAATTGCCAGAAATTTTCCAGAAGAAAATCTATGCAAGTGAATTCACGCTTACTTGGTATCGTTGAGAAAGCTGGATCTTGCTTCTATGGCTAATTTTTCTTCGTTTTCTGTTAATATTGAACAGTAGGAAAATTGTCTAAAATATTTTGAGATAAACAATGTATAAAAATATTTACAGGGCGATTCAAAAAAGTGCATTTTTTTATCTTTGAGGCCCAAAAATTTTTTTAGTGCCGAAAATTTTTTATTAACATAGGGGTAGTTTTATGTGAAAAATCGATTGCGCGCATTCCAGAAACATGAAAATTCTTCCTTGGCCCTCATTGGGAATGGAGTTGGCGTATTGAAGCGAAAATCGAAAATTTTTCTTTTTTGTATGGAAATCATCAACATGGGGGTAATTTTATACGGGGAATCAATTGCGCGATTTTCTAAGCATGAAGAAATTAGCTTCACCCTGATTTAGGGAATGGATTTCGATTTTTGCGTCAATAAAAACTTTTTCGATTTTCGCGTCAATATACCAACTCCATTCCCTAAATCAGAGCCAAGGAAGTATTTTTATGCTTCGGGAATACGCACAACCAATTCCCCGCATAAAATTACCTGTATGGATTCAGTAAAAAATTTTCCGGTCCCAAAAAATTTTCGGGCCCCAAAAATGCACTTTTTTGAAACACCCTGTATTAGAAAATACCAATATTCCAATCAAATCAATCAAAGATCGCAGAACATGCAAAGCATTTTCATTAACGGCCACTAAAATTTTTGTAAAATTTCGTTAAAACTTTTAATAAAGTTCATTTTAAGCTTACAAACGGCATTAGAACAACCGTCACTGTTATGAACATCTGCCAGGACAACCGTCACTAAGTACCCGTTCGTCATGAACATTCCTTAACTAACATGTTAAGAACATTAGGCATAAAATTATGGACATGATCTTAACGGATGTCAGTGACTAATGTCCTGTGTTGATTTTCCTCGGTTACGGATGACCATGAATGGTCGGTGACTATCATACATAAAAAGATGGGGAAATAAGAGAAGAGGGAAAAAATGTTCAAATTCGATATAAAAAAGTCGAAAATTTTGAAAGTTAAAATCGAAACTTTTAAAGGCCGAATAAAAGTCGAAACCGGTCGAGTCGATAGTGTCAAAAAGTCGATCAAGTCGAGTCGATCGGTTTTGATCGACTTTTCTTTCGCTAGTATGGTGGCGGTTGTCCGAAACCATAACGGTGACGGTCGTTCTAGTGTCTTACAAACAAATCTTGCGGTAACAATAGCAATAGCTAGAGTATCAAAAGATATAGGCAATGAAAATGTCAACCACCAAGATTTCCTTTGTTCATACACTTGACTATAGAAAGTAGCAATAGCACGTTCGATAAAGATGGCTAACCAGAGACATCGCATAAAATGTTCCCCTATTTGAATAAATAAAACACCAGCAAAATGAAATGGATAATTTTTATCTGGCACAATAGTCCCTTCAAACAGACATGCGGAGGAGAACAAGACCAATCCAATAGTGAATAAGTAATACGAGAAAATAATATTTAAACGCAGTGCTCTTAAAAGGGGGTAACAATCGGAGCCCATTCTCCAAAAAAAAATTTGTGAAAATTTTTGTAAAAAATACATTCTAGGGGTAATTTATGCGAGAAATCGATTCCGCGCATTCTCGAAGCATGAAAACGCTTCCTTGACCCTGATTCAGGGAATGAGGTGAGTGTATTGAAGCGAAAATCAAACATTTTCGCATTTTTATGAGAACACCGCCGATTCTTAGGTTTTTCTAGGGAGGCAGACAGTCTCTGAAACAAGGTCAAGGAAACGCTTTTATGGTTCGGGAGTGCACGCAATCAATTCCCCGCCTAGGAAAACCTAAGAATCAACGGTTTTCTCATTCGAAAATGTTTAATTTTCGTTTTAATACACCCATCTAATTCCCTGAATCAGAGTCAAGGAAGCGTTTTCATGTTTCGGGAATGCGCGAAATCGATTTCTTGCATAAAATCACTCCTAAGAATGTATTTTTTACAAAAATTTTCAAAAAAATTTTTTTCGGAGAACGAGCTCCGATTGTTACCTCCTTTAAAAAGTCAAATGGCAAAAATTTACTGAAACTTACCGAAAGTTTATATGAAATGATTTTCCTCCTAAAAATACAAATGGTAAACAAACAGTAACTGCAATAAAATTAATTATGCTCAAAAATAAAGCAGTTGAGTACAGAATTTTATCAGCAAGTCCCATTGTATGGTTATTTGGGTACCATGAAGAAAAATTATATGCCATTTTAATTGCGCTTAAAACTGACATAGAAGAAATTTATATTATTATGAAATCTTTTGCTCATTTGAATTTATACACAAGAGAAAATGGATATTTGATACTTAACAATAGGAGAGAAAAACTGGTCTTAGATGTGAAAATCGAAATAGAAAATTTAAAATTTGTAGTCTAATTTTGATTACAATTTTTATTCATGAAATCACTTGATTAGCTTAATCTATAAGACTTTCACATAAAGTCTATGAGAAAGTTTGTTATTTTTTCCAAACTTTTTGCGTGATGAAGATAAAAAAAGAATTTCTTGAAGGCGGAGCTAGATCGGGATCGCATAGCGTGAGAATCTACTAAGGTAATAAAGTATTGGTAGACCAAGATCACTCGTGATAGAAATTATGGAATAATTTTATTCGCGACGTTTCGTCGTATAACAACTTCTTCAGGCTAAAAGAAACAACATAACACGTGGTGAGACATAGTATAAATTTTTTATACCATTTAGCGATGCGACATGAGTATAAATTGCGGCATAGGTTTAAAATTTTTTGGTGTATGTCGCTATATATGATTCATGGATCCAAATTTAGCACAGATAGACAAAGGGGAAGCCCCCCAACCAACTAAGCAAAAAGGCCAAAAATAAGGACCAATCTGATATCAGAAGGAATACTGGAAAAATGATACCAACTCGGCATCACCCATCCCTCCTCCGATGTGACAACCAGTCTGGGAAACTTTCAATGCCTGATTGGCATATAGACCATTTCTTTAAATATAAAGTTTCAAATAACATATGAAAACACCAAGTATTTTTTCAATAATTTATTTGTAAAAAACAATTAATTGGACAAAATACAATAAAATAGGCAAAAAGAATTTAACCAAATGTAACAAAATAGGACAACAGCCAAAATAGGTGTTCAACTCACGAGTAGTATGAGTCAGTTCAATTTTTTAAGATCATTTCGCATTTTTTGAGTTTTATCAATTCGAATTTTGCGAATTGATTTATCATCTCGCATTATACGAGTTGTTTTTATTAACTTGAGACTCGCAATTTTGGATTTTTGTGAAAAAATCAAAATGGGAGACCCTTATGTTCAAAGCCAATTCGCAAATTTCGAAATTCTGTGACCTTAAAAAAGTGTTTAGCCTATTAACTGATAATTTTTAAAATAAATTGACTTAATTGATCAATACTTGGATGCTCAAATATATCAATTATACCAATATAGCTATCTAGATTCTTTGGTGCATAAAGAGAAAGCTTGCAGTTTAATTTGTTAGTTAATTCACAAAGCTCTGAAAAATCTATTCCAAGATCCATAAATTCTTTATGATGATCGATATTTGATATTTGAGCAATTGAGATAATAGTTTCTTTGATAATATAGGTTATAATATCTTTGTTTAAATTACCATTCATTATATATCCTATAAAATTTCACATTTAAAAAAGAGATAATTTTTAAAACAACCATAGATAGGCGATAAAAGTTCGGGACAATTTTTTTAAACCAGGATTTTGCGACAGAGAACGCTAATATTCGAAAAGAGACGAGACGTGAAAAATTTCCTCAAAAATTGCATTTTTTACAATATTTTCGAAATACAGGGGTCCAATAACACCCCATTCCCTCTTCTTTGTCTATTTTCCCACCCCTTTAAGACCATCTTCGACATTTCGAGACATTGCCTCTTAACAACTTTAAATCTAAAGATGTCATATGTCATATCCAAGAATATGTCACATGAAATAAATTTTTTTAAATCTAGATGATATAGCTAATAAACACATATTTGCAAATATAATAAACATATATTTGCAACATATAAATCAAAGTTTGTGCACAATTTAGTCTGAGTTCAAAATACAATTTTTATACGATATGCAGTAGTGGACACAAATACGCCATCCTCCCCCCTCATAACTTCGAGGACCTTAGCTGGGGGAGGGGAGTACCGGAGGCACATGCCCCTTCTCAAAAATCCAAAAAATGAACAATTTTCCATAATGGTCCCCTTTAAGTTTTTGCCCAAATTTTCGAAAAAATTTTTCACCAAAATTTCGTAGTTTTTATCATCAAAAATGCCCATTTTTTCAATTTGTCACTAAAAAATGCCATTTTTTAGTAAAAAATTGTCAAATTTCGCTATTTTTGCTCAAAAATGCAATTTTTTGACTTTATTCATGAAAAGTCGTGCCTCTCCCCAACCTAAAAAAAGTCATGTCCCCCGCCCAAACCTATAAAAAAGAGTCGTGCCAAACACGAATCCTAGTTACGGCCCTGATCAGACGTTAACAAATAGCCGCCAAAATTTTGAGACCGTTTTGAAATCAATTAGCCAACAATTTTCGAATATTTTGGAACAACTATGAAAATACTTTACTTTTGGGTCAAGATACTTGTTTTTAAAACACCTTTTTTAAGAAAACAGAGCTTATGTCAAGAAACGTGTCACAAAATTTTTCAAAGGTTATATTATTGGGTATTAATTAAGTCCTTGCGGCTAAAAAAATGCTCTAATTTCATCGATTTTTTTTAAAAGTCTGGATATTGACACGAAAACATGAGTTTTGCTCAAAAAGACCGATTGGATCGTATTCAGCATACACTCTTACCCACTATTGAAAAAAAATTTCATGGAAAACGAACGAAAAATGCCGATTTTTGATATATTTTTTGGATGGCAACAACTTATGCTACAACCCAATAACATAAGTTGTTGCCATCCAAAAAATATATTGTATCACACCCTCTAGCGCGTTTAGGAGTTAATTTTTTATTATGATTTTTTTTGAAAAATGAAAATTTTTTGACATTTTTGGTGAAAAATCATATTCCCCTTCCCCATGCGCTCAAAAAATTTCTATTTTAGTATAAAATAAGTCAAAGATAAGTGGGAAATTGATGGAAAATATATCAATTTATTTGCAAATTTATTTGCTAATGATCAGGTGTTGTTAGATTTATTGGTAACGTCAAACCCACTCATGCGCCCATTCATTTGATGCAAAATGTTACAAAAAGATCGATCGAATCAAGTTAAGACAATATGAACTGTAACAAAAATGGTGTGTGCTCGTAGTTTATATTCTTTATTAATATAATAGAAATACCAGAAAAAAAGAAAATGTATCACTTTCAGCAGAAAAAATGTTCTTGTTCTATGAGTTTTAAGTCTTGGTTATGTTAAATATTGAATAATAAAAAGTGCATAAAATCATATATCTGAATGCAGGCATTTTCTTTAACTTTGTATTATTTATGTCGTTTGTATTTATTATTAATAGAATGTACCTTTTGGTTAATAAATATCTTTAAAAAAAGAGAATATGTGGACAACTCTTATGACTTTTTACTACAGCTTAGTGCCATAGATGCGGCCAAATTAATAAGAACGCGCAAGGTTAGTCTTATTTCTGAATCTGATGTTAGATCAGGGTCCGAAAATTTGGATGCTAGCATTCGCACCCAAAAGCACCCACTGGGTGCTAGCACTCAAAAGCACCCATTGGTGGGCGATAGCACCCATGGGTGCTGATGGGTGCTTTTGGGTGCTGAGTGCTAGCACCTTTTCGGGCCCTGTGTTAGATAAAAATCAATAAAAAAACTTTTAAGAGACGATATCTCGAAAATTCGAACCTAGGTGAGAGTAGTGGTAAACGGTTCAAGCGCGCTCCAATTTGAATTTATAAAGTGAGATTAGCGCATGGACAAGTTTTTAAAAGTCATTTTGATTCAAAATTCGAGGATCAAAAAATTCAAAACCTTATCTGAAGCTCTATATCATCGATTTTACGTGTATTTTTTGAATTGTCTAACCTCTCTAAAACACCAAGGATAATTTTTTTCGGCCATAATTACTATTTGATTGATGTATTCCAATATAGAGAACATTTCTAACGTAGTTTCGAAAAAATCCGAGAAAATTTTTTTCGATCTTATTTTCTACTGCCACGTGTAAAAATGCTCAAAAATCAAAGCTTCTCAGATTTTTTCGAAACTACGCTAGAAATGTTCTCAATATCGAAATACATCTACGAGATAGAAATTTTGGCCGAAAAAAGTTATCTTGGATGTTTTAGAGAGGTTAGAAAAGTCACAAAATACACGTAAAATTGATGGTATTAAACTTTGAACAAATTTTTGAATTTTTTGCTCCTCGAATTTCGAATCAAAGTGACTTTTAAAAACTTCTCATGCATTAATCTCACTTTATAAATTCAATTTGGAGCGCGCTCGAACCGTTTAAGGTAACCTTTGAACGCGCAAAAAAGTCTATTAAAACAATAACTTGTTAGATAACTTCTACTTCACTTGTCGAAGCTTATATGCAGAGAATTAACAAAATAAATCCAGTGATCAATGCACTTACTGTAGATAATTTTAAGCAAGCAATTGAGATGGCAAAGCATGTCGATGACTATCTATATAAACTTAATTATGTATCAGATGAATATAAAAATGTAATCTTACTAATATAAACGTTTAATGATTGTTTGTCTGTTCAGACGATCTCAAGAACGCTTGATTTAAACTGCGAACGCTAAAACTAAAGTTCTAAGAGACGATGAGAAAAAACGATCAACACTACTTTTATGGAGGGGGGGGGGTTGTTTTTTAAGTTATACCCTTTAAAGAAGAAGTGTTTGTCACATTTAGCCCGTGTCCGAGCTAACTTCTTTCCGCCTAAAAGTTTTCTTTTTTGACTAAATAGGCCTAAAATTTTTCCCTAAAACTATGTTCTAACTTTGGGAAAATTCATCTAAGGGATCTATGAACCTAGTGGGATCAAATCAGCGGGCCCAGCGTTGAATAACTTACCTGATCGGACGGGCGGCTTCCTTATCCACTGCGCCACGGAACGCCAACTTTTTTTGCACACTCTCGTGAAAAGGACTATATAATAATCGTAAATTTTAGCTTGCAATAAATAAACCTCTTCTTGGTGTGCCTTTTACGATAAAAGATAGCATATTTGTAAAAGAAATTGTTTGTACAGCAGGGATACCATCGAGAAAGAATAAAGTTTCTAAGTTTAATGCCATAGTTGTTGAGAGGTAGTTTTTGCAGTCAAATCAAATTTTTTGACTTGACTTGACTATCCCCTAGTCAGTCAAATCAAGTCAAGTTTGAAAAAAATTACAGTCACTGGAAACACTATTGAGAGATTCTGTTTTTATTTGATAAATAAGAATTCTATTTTAGAATGCTAGACGCAGGTGCAATATTATTAGGAATATCAAATGTTCCAGAGATGCTCATGGCTCTCGATACTGTCAATACAATTTATGGACGCACAAAAAATCCGTACGATTTACGAAAAACTACTGGTGGTAGTAGTGGTGGAGAAGCGGCATTGATTGCAGCAGCGGGTTCAATTATAGGATTAGGTACTGATGTTGGTGGTTCCATTAGAATACCAGCCGCATTTAATGGGATATTTGGTCTAAAACCTACACCAGGCATGTCAAAATTACTAAAATTCATGTCAAATATTTTAACGCATCCCCTCTGGGGATGCGTATGTTTGCTTTATTTTTGAGGGTTGTTTCCTTACACTGTTTTGCCCAATTATTCATTTTATTAAGGTCTTATTCCTTTACAAGGTATTTATCCAATGATAAAAGAAGGTTATCCAACTAAAATGTGCTCTATTGGCCCAATGTGTCGATATGCTAAAGATCTCAAGATTCTGCTCAAAGTTTTTTCAGCTGAAAACAAAATATTTTAAAAAAATAATTTAGATTCTCTCAGCAGATAATTGTAATTTAAAGCAGTGTAAAAACCTACCATCTCAAAAATTACGTATCGTTTACATGGATAGTTTTGATTCACCTTTAATCGAAAATCCAAAACCCGATGTTAGAAAAGGTTTTAGAAAAGTAAATTTTTTTAAAGAAAAATTTTTAAAAATAAAAAATTACGTAGAATTTTATGAGCCAAGAACATTCTATCAGAAACTTTGGATGATGTTCAATTTTAAAAAGTTATCAGTTAGAACTTTTTGTATACAAGGGGCCTTAAAAAAAGTATTTTTGGCCACTTTCGAAATTCTGAAGTTTGTTGATTTACTGATTGTAAAATTCAACAAGTCAACCACTCGCCGATTTTCCGCTTTCCCCTTTGTAAAGAGGTCATAGTGGTCGTTTGACTGAAATTTGGAACTACTAATTTTTATTTTTGGGATTTTTTGGAGTTCGGGTTAAACCACGACGAAAACGTGGAAATCTAGGAAATTTGTTGAAATTGGGCATAAGTTTTCGGACCCGATCAAGACTCGAACCTCCTGGCTACTGTCCAAGTGCACTACCATTGTGCTACTGAGACCTACAACTGATGCCCGTTAATTGGTGAACACTTGTCGGTGTATTTCCTGTCGGGTCCGAAAACTTTTGCTTAATTTTAAACAAATTCCCTGGATTTCCACGTTCTCGGATGGTTTAATCCGTGTTTCAAAAAAATTTCAAAAATGAGAGCTATCACCCATCGGTAATCCCTATGTCTGTCTTGTACAGTTAATCGGTTGGATGGTACACAAGTGTTAATCACAGTGTGAGTAGTGGAAAATATACCGTCAAGTATTCACCAATTAACGGGATCAGTTTTTGTCTCGATAGCACAATAGTAGTGCACTTGAACGGTAGCCAGGAGGTCCGGGTTCGAGTACCGGTCGGTTCTGAAAACTTTTGCCCAATTTAAAAAAAATTCCCTACTAATTTTTGTTTAACAATTTTTATTAACTGTTCTCTTTCAGATCTTAACATATTTTGAAAAAAAATATAACGTACGAGCACAAAAGTTAATTTTGCCTACAATAAATTACGCCGTATCATTTTGGATGACAAGTATGGAAATTTCAGAATCGCCTCCCATGAGTCAAATGATGGCTGATATGGAAGTAAAATTCAAACTAGGGGGTAATTATTAAATATTTTTAGCAAGAAGTTAACTGCTTGGCAGAATTGGCAAAATTTTTTATTGGCAAATCACAGCATACAATTGATGCAATAGTTGCTGGTATTTTTCCAATTAGTAGGATCTCAAACTCAAACGTTAAGCTTGTAAATGTTTTTATATTATTTTTAATTTTTTAAATGATTATTTAGATGCGCTTTTTACGGGATGAACTAAGGAAAACTATAATCAATGCCTTTGGAGAAAATGGATTTTTATTATTTCCATGTTATCCTAGTACAGCACCTTTTAAGCATCAAATGAAATTCAAGCCTTTGAATTCTGTTTATACTAGCTTATGGAATACACTGGCTTTACCAGCACTAGCTTGTCCGATTGGACTTAATGATGAAGGCATGCCTTTAGCAATTCAAATTGTTGGGCCACCAATGTCAGATAACATGCTAATTAAACTTGCATGTGAATTGGAGGAGGAATTTGGTGGATGGATTCCACCTAATAGTTTATTATCAAATTAAATAATTTAATTTAACGCATCCCCGGAGGGGATGCATATGTTTGTTTTGTATTTGGGGCTTCCTACGCCCATTTTAAAGGTTTTTGCACGTTATCTTGCGCCAGAATTTTTATTTATTTATTTTTGATTGTGAATTTTTTTCAGACCAAGAGCATTACAATAATGGGTCGCTTGTAGGTTTTTATTAAAGAATATAGAAAAAAGACCAAAAAACGAATAAGCTACTTTTGGTGGGTCTCTTTTTTCCAGATAACTTTCTCAAAAATTGCGCATTTAATTTTTTTACTTTTCGAGTTAATGTTTTAAAGAAGATGACGTTGCGCTTTTTGGAGGAAAAATCATTTTTTATATAATTCAAGTGTTTCATAAATTTAGGATGACTTGAACGCGCAAAAACAAAACAAACATTTTGTTTCCTTACACTGTTCGCAAATTTCGAAATTCTGGCGACCCTAAAAAAGTATGTAGCCTATTAACTGATAAATTTTAAAATAAATTGACTTAATTGATTAATACTTGGATGCTCAAATATATCAATTATACCAATATAGCTATCTAGATTCTTTGATGCATAAAGAGAAAACTTGCAGTTTAATTTGTTAGTTAATTCACAAAACTCTGAAAAATCTATTCCGAGATCCATAAATTCTTTTGATGATCGATATTTGATATTTGAGCAATTGAGATAATAGTTTCTTTAATAATATAGGTTATAATATCTTTGTTTAAATTACCATTCATTATATATCCTATGTTGCACTCGATCTAGCGATTCACCCGACTCTGAGTCGAGTACCGATCCAGAGTTCACTGGATGGGTACCCGATTTAGAGTCAACGATCTTGACTCTGGATAGGGTATCTGACTCTGAGTCGGGTACCCGATCCAGAGCCAACGATCTGGTTCTGAATCGGGTACCCGACTCTGAGTCGAATGAATCTCTGGATCGGGTGCAACACCTATAAAATTTCACATTTAAAAAAAAAACAAGTTTTAAAACAACCATAACTAGGTGATAAAAGTTCAGAGCAAATTTTTTAAGCCAGGATTTTGCGACAGGGAGCGCTAATATTCACGTCTCGTCCCCCTGAAAAGGGACGAGAAGTGAAAATTTTTCTCAAAAATTGCATTTTTTACTATATTTTTAGAATATAGAGGGACAATAACACCCTTCTCCTCTTCTTCATCTATTCTTCCACCCCCTTAAGGCCATCTTCGACATTTCGAGACATTGCCTCTTAACAATTTTAAATCTAAAGATGCCATGTGTCATATTCAAGAATAATGTCACATGAAATAAATTTGTTTAAAACTAAATGATTATAGCTAATAAACATATATTTGCAACATATAATAAATATATATTTGCAACACATAAATCAAAGTTTGTGCACAATTTAGTCTGAGTTCAAAATACAATTTTTATACGATATGCGGTAGTGGACACAAATACGCCACCCTCCTCCCTCATTCCTTCCAGAACCTTAGTTGGAGGGGGAAAGTACCAGGGCATATGTCCCTTCTCAAAAATCCAAAAAATGAACAATTTTCCATAATGGTCCCCTTTAAGTTTTTGCCCAAATTTTCGAAAAAATTTTTCACCAAAATTTCGTAGTTTTTATCATCAAAAATGCCCATTTTTTCAATTTTTCACTAAAAAATGCCATTTTTTAGTCAAAAATCGTCAAATTTTCTCTATTTTTGCTCAAAAATGCGATTTTTTACTTGATTCATAAAGAGTCGTGCCCCTTCCAACCTGAAAAAAGTTGTGGCCTCCTCAAAACCTAAAAAACGAGTCGTGCCAAACCCGAATCCTAGCTACGGCCCTGATTCCTTTCATCAATTTCTTTATTTTTGTCTGAGTTTAAACTAAAATTGAAATTTTTTGAGCTCATTGAAGAAGGGGTATGATTTTTCACCATAATTTTCCATTTTTTCAACAAAAATCATAATCTCATGGGTGATTTTCAGTTTAAACAAGCGTTTAGAAAAAAGTATTTTTTGTTAAAAACCTGGAACATCAACTGAAATTTTGGTGTAAATTATTATTTTGAGTCATGCTGATTACGTGGCTCTAGGGACTTTCACAACGGGTTCAAAACGACATACGAAATTTCATAACGGAACTTCCAAAACGATCAATTTGCTCCACTTTCCCGTGATCAAAAATAAAAAATTCCAGGGGTTTTTCGATATGAGAAACTCAAATATGAAGGAATTTTTTGTTTTTGATCACGGGAAAGTGGAAAAAATCGACCGTTGTAGAAGTTACGTTGTGGAAGATTCGCTTTTTTCATTGTAGAAGTCCCTAGAGCCGACTTTACGAATATGCAAAAATAAAATAAATGTTATAGTGGTCTTTGAGGTCTTTGAACTTTAAGACATATTGAAAATTAATGTTTTCTTTGAAGTAAAAAAACACCCTTTTTGGCCAAGCTCTAGACACCAATCTCTTTAGATGATTATTTCGCTGATCAAACATCATCTTTGTTTTTAACCATCAACAAAATTTTCGTAAACAAGCAGGAAAAGAAGAGGGTATATAAAAGGATGGAGTTTGTTATGCTAGCTGTGAGTTCTTCTTTGTTTACGAGAAGGAGAAGCAGTTTCGAAATTTTTGTTTTTTTATTTGTTTGAGTAGATTTTCTCTTAACTTTAAAAACTAAAATTTTGTAAAAATGATAGGCTGTGCTTCATCAACTTCCACTTTTTTCTCTTTCCCCCATTCATTAAAGGACCAGACCACTCAGAAAAAACACTATGAAAAATTATATATTCGGAAAGATCAAAATATATATTCGAGAAGATCAAGAAATTTTTAATCAGTTTTTTCTGAATGGCCTAATTCTTACCCATTATTATCCATGTATCGAATTTTTTGCATGTACACCTCCTTCTAATAACCTAAGTCGAAAATTTTCAGAATCAAATTTTCTTACATTCAACATGAGTCAAGATAAAAGCCTCTGGGAATCGACCAAGGAAACGGTCAGCGATGCCGCCGAATCTGTGAAGCACACGGCACAAAACGTCAAGGAAGCAATTGTTGGTAAACCATCTCTTGCGGATCGTGCCAGTGATGCGGCAGAAGACGCCAAGGAAACTATTGTTGGTAAACCATCTTTAGCGGATCGTGCCAGTGATATGGCAGAAGACGCCAAGGAAACCATTGTTGGTAAACCATCTCTTGCGGAAAGAGCTGGTAAGTAATGTTTTACATTTGAATACCACCCCATAAACTAGTGATGCGTCAAAATCCTAATCTCGAAATAAAAATTTCCACCCTAAAAATTCCGATTTCTGTTTCGATTTCGAGGTTTCGGATTTCGAAAATATCAAAATTGCAATTTTTTCAGAAAACAAAAATAATTATACGATACATGAGCCCCCTTTGAAATTTTTGGAAAAAAATTATTTTTGAAAAAATTTTAAAAATCCTATCATCCTATAGTTTGCATAGACCCCCTATATCCCCTTATACAAAAATATTGATTTTTTAATTTTTAGGTGATAAATTGCACGAGGCTGGTGATCGAATGCAAAGCTAAATAACAGCTATTAACTTCCAGCTTACCAGAAACCACTTTTTAACAACAATATTAAATAATCATTTTTTATTTGTAATGTAAAGACTTTTTATTCAACCTTGTAAAAATAATTTATCCGGATAAAATTTTTGAAAACCAATATTTTTTAACACCCTACAGATTATAAGTCATCTCATTTTTTCCGATGATCGCATAGAAGTTAGTGGTGATTTCGATTTCGAATTTTAAGCATCAAAATTTCGATTTTTACGATTTCGACAACAACTATAGAAGTTTTTCATAAAATTTAGTCAAACATGTCCGAACACGATAAGAGTATTTTTGACAAAGCAAAAGGAATATTGTTAGATATTGGTCAATTAGCTGAGAGAGTTTTGAATCAGATTCAAGAATGTAGTTCGCTCGATCATAATGATAATTCTAGCAAGGATCTTATGGATGAGTCAAATAAAAAGAAGGTTTAAAATAGCCGCCTGTTTAGAGAACAACTAAAATAAACAACATTGTTGACCAAAGAACTGAAAGCGAAAACAATGTTGAGTTTGAAGATAGGGCACCAGAATGACTAAAATAAGCACGGTTGAGAAAAGATCGGATTTTTTGGGCGATAACATTTTTGAAAAATGTGATCAAAAGGAATTTTTTGTAAAAGAATTAATGAAAAAGTCTTCGATATTTCGGAGATATGATTTTTTGAATAATTATGACTCGTTTCCACTTCAAAGGCTATATCTCGGCGAAAATCTCGGAGGCTATATTTCAGCGAAAAAGATTTTTCTATATTTTTTTGTTACAAAATATTCCTATTCAAAAATTGGTCTCTATAAAAAACTTCTCGATTTTTTGGAGAATTTTTAGGGGCTCACTAAAACGAGGTTTGACGTATTAGCCGAAGGCCCCTCATGATTTTACATGGGGTCAAAAAAGTGTACCACATCTCCTCTCCTCACTTGGTAATTCTTTCTACACCAACGGGGGAGGTATACAATGATTGGCCAACATTTTCGAAATAAGTTAAACAATTTTGAACCGAGATAAAAATTATTATACACAATTTTCAGTACACAATTTGGAAATCTCTAGAGTATTATGTCAAAAATTTGCAGTTTTCTCTATGACAAAGATCTTTTTTGTTTGTTGCAATAAAAAGAAAGTTTAAAATAGCCGTCTGTCTAGAGAGCAACTGAAATAAACAACATAGTTGACCAAAGAACTGAAAGCGAAAACAAGAATTAAGAGAAAGACGAGAAGAACAAGGGTACAGAGTGCATTAAAAGTTCGTGATCATCTTCAATTTTATAATAAACAATATATAACAATAACAAAACAACAAAACTTTTCAAAATAGCTTCGATACATTTATTTAATCGTTTTGGGAAGTCATGGACAATGTTATTCATTCGCTCCACTATGATTTCTTCTTTCTAGGCCTTCACCAGAGCTCGCTTCAATGATTCAACTGTATTGTATGGCTTCGAACATGCTGCAGCTTCCAGAACACTTCAAATCGAATAATCCAACGCGTTCAATCCAGGCGTACGAGCTGGCTAATCCAGAATTAATTTTCCTTTTTCATACAGTTTCACTATTGCTGGTAGAAATTCAGCCATTTTTGCTATATAAAAATAAATGGATGTTCAAAAAAGAGCAAAAAATAATTCAAAAAAGCGCAAAAATATTTTCTAATTGAAGCTAAAAAGGGATATTTTGAATAATTTTTGCTGTTTGTTATTGTTTTTATATTGTTTGCTATAAAAATTCAAAGTGATCACGAACTTTTAATGCACCCTGTATTTGTAGCCGTATGTCTAGAGAGAAACAAACAACTCAAATTATTTACAAGGGACACTCACGAGGAGTAAGTCTCAGTTTTTTATAATTTTCACGTAGAAAGATAGTAGAGGCCAATATAAGGTGTTTATAAAAGAAATTAGGTGCCAATGGTTTTGTTGCGGACAGTTGAGGATAGGGTGTAGGGTTCGAGTTATCTCCGGGTCAAATTTTTTTGCAATTTTTTGCATTTTTTAATTATTTTATTATATGGTCGTAGAAGGCCCACTTACACCAAATTTTTTTTATAAACACCTTATATTGGCCTCTACTATCTTTCCACGTGAAAATTATAAAAAAACTGAGACTTACACCTGGTGAGTGTCCCTTGTTAGTTTTTAAATTTTTCCAGAGATGCGTGATTCGAGTAGCAGTAAAATGTTTTAATTGAGGAATTTTTTATAGTCCTTTTTAAAAATTAATTTTTAGAACAATTTTGTTATTTAATCATGTCTACCGAAGATAAAGGTATTTTTGAAAACATGAAGGAAAAGGTTTCAGAATATGCCGAAGCGGCTAAAGAAGCTATTTTTGGCAAACCTGAAGATGACACATCTGGAAATCAGGTGTTAGGCTTGCCTATTGAGGAAACTGTTTCGGAAAATCTTCAAGAAGAAAATGAGCCAAGTGGTCGGGTTTTGCTTGACAATTCTGGTATGTGTAATATTAAAAAATTTGAAAACAAAGAATGAAAGTTTAGTTAACACACGAACACTCCTTCAAAATTCTGGTATATTTGATAGTTTGTGATCATGGTTAAAAAGGAGAAGGGGTGAAAATTAGGGCCCTTTCTTCAAAATTTTTTTTGAAAAATGATCTTCTAGGAGTAAAAATCAATTGCGCACATAAAAATCGATTGCCCCGTTGCGTGAAAATGTTTCCTTCATCTTGTTTTTTGCGAAAATAGAACTATTTCACGCATACAAGGAGGGGTATCGACCGCTTGTTGCGCTATGGGTCTCCAATTTTTTGATTTGGCGACCTTTTTTTGGCCAACTTCAACATAAAATTTTGCGTTATGGTCGATAAGTTTAGGCGCAAAACTTAAGAATTTTGCGTTATGGTCGACCCCCTTGCGTGATGTGTAGGGGGGGGGGGGTATCATACCTCCCTTGTTAATGTATGATTTCACGTTTGCTTAAAATTTACATAATTCCAAACGTCAAAGAGAATAGTGCTATTTTCGTGGAAACATGGTAAAGAAGCATTTTCACACGACAAGGATGTGTGCAATCGATTTTTACCCCTAGAAGGTCATTTTTCAAAAAAAATTTTTTTGAGAAAGAACCCTAATTTTTATCCTCTTTAACAACTTTTATAGTCAAAAACTCTCAAATATACCAGAATTTTGAAGGAGTATTCCCATGTGAATCCAATCGACTTTATCGACTAGCTTTCTAATTGCAGGCAAACATATTCCCATTTGATGATAGTATTAATCATGCATCGGTGGTTCAGTGGTAGAATGCTCGCCTGCCACGCGGGCGGCCCGGGTTCGATTCCCGGCCGATGCAATTCTTTTTTGCTTAAAAAATATTTTTTCTGAAAAAAATTCTTTAATTTAGATAGACTTTTTTTTAAATTGTTAAATTTATTTTGTTTATAGGAATACATTACAGTAGAGAAACTTAATCATGATGGCCAAAATTTTGAAATTTGAAGTTCTTGGAGCAAATAAATTGCACATATATTTTTTGTAAATTTTTAATTGGCAAATGCAATTATGTATTTTAATTGGCAAATGCAATTATAAAATATCTTTTTGCTCAAATTTATACTTTTTTTAAATAATGTAAAATACGTAAATATTGTTTAATTTCTTTTACCAAATAAAATCAAAATTTTCTTCTAGCATATTTTTAACCCTAATCCGGCAACGTTATTTTGTTGCAAAAATAGCCTGTTTTAAAAGACCTCTAAGAATCTCATAAAA